>JACCGJ010023450.1:0-13186 GCA_013407085.1 Atriophallophorus winterbourni
AAAAGCGTTATTGTCTGGTGCGGCTAACACCGTGCTAATTTGATTGGCCAGAGGTAGTGAGCTGCATGCTGATACAAGCTGGAGTCTCACTACAATTTCCTGTTCTTTTTCTTCCTCATATCTATCTAGGCCCAGGCAACCTGACAGTATCTTAGCCCACGTGCAGTCTCGAACTGTGCGCACATTGCTTGGATCAGGCTTGTGATTTCATACATACATACGTAAACGATTTACCCTCAATCATGACATCCAAAATGGCTCTGCTCGCGGAGGATATGGAAATTCGAACGCGAATCAGTTTTTTGCAGATTGTGAGAAACTATAAAGGGATTTGGACGACGTGTGAGATTGGCGGTTGCGGAAGATCTGACATTTAACTCATGGGAAAGCAAGATCTTCCAACTTGGCAATAACGTTCCTTGGATATATTGTTTCGAAACTGAAACTTGGAGTAGGAATTAGTGGAAACCTGAAAAGCACGGTTCACTGCCAGAATACAAATCTACAGTCCAGCAGCTTGGAAGGCATATTTCAAAGAATATTTGAATGATTCTCGCGGTAACGTTAGCAAGAATAACGAACGTCTACCTCTGTCCTAAGCTGGGCCATGCGGAGAGGTATGGGCTTCCTGGCTGTAAAAAGATATTGGCCTCTTCAATAAAATGTATTACAGAGCGACAAAGTTCGTGATGGGTCTTCTACATATTTCGTACAATGGAAGATTGTTACGTCTGAATCAATGTAAAGTTACCTAAATGAGGATAGGGCGCGATATTATTCTTACCTATAGAATTGTGCATATCGAAGGACATAGACTAAGATACTAGTTTCCAGAAGGTAGTGGCAAAGTTACAAGAGAACATACCATATCCCTCTAATCCAAGAGTTTGCATATTGACGGTCGACCCAATTTTTATATGTTCTATAATCTTCGAGATTTCCCTACCTCAAATCGTGGTAAATTTCCTTTGCTTGGTGCTATTTAGAGCGAAATTGGACTTCCGTATGCAAGGGAACATTATTCATTTGATATATTATACACTTTTTATATTATTGGTTCCCAAGGTTGTCACAGCCGGGAGTGGTGGTGGGGATAAGCTCCCGCTACCTACAAAATGCTCCCATACGGCGTGCGTCTCAAATAGCCTCTGACAACCGAAGCTCAACTCCTGGCCTGCTCGTGGCGGAACTGCTTCTACTGACAGGAGAAGGGGCGAAGGCGGGTGACTGGCGCCTCAAAACCAGTTCGCTTCAGGTAGATGGAGCTCGTCAGCCTGGGAGGGCAGTCCATCTAGGGGATGGAAACCCTGACTCCAAACCTCCGCTTCCTGCGGATTACACAATCACAATACTCCGCCGAGGACGGTCCCAAGCCCGTCTGCAAAAGGAGGAGGGTTAGACGCGGGGTCAGCAACCCCACTCTGTGAAAACCTCAAACCGCTACTGAAACCAAAGCAACATGTCATACCAAAGTAAGATCTCCATGCTTGAATCGAGAAGAAACCTCATCTGAGGTAAAAATGAAGCAGACTGGTGAAAGCCCACCGGAAGCCAGTCAGAAGATGAATCTTCTGTCGATGAAAGCAACAACAAAGATTGCCACATGGAACGTCCATACGATGTATGAGACCGGAAAGGCTGCACAGGTCGCGAAAGAAATGCAAAAGTATGGTATACAACTGCTGGGAATATGTGAAAGTAGATGGAATGGATCTGGCATGCTGATCTTGACATCCGGGGAACGGATTATTTACTCAGGTCATGAAGATGAGAACCATAGTCATTCGGAAGGCGTCGCCATTATGTTATCCCCAATAGCTGCAGGCGCTCTCATTGGATGGGAATCCGTTGACTCACGGATAATCACAGCCAGATTCAACTCCAAGGGGAGAAATGTGACGGTAATTCAATGTTATGCGCCCACAAACAATGCTAGCCTTGAGTCGAAAGAAGAATTTTACGTGCGTCTGCAGTCTGTCCTAGACAAGACACCCAAGCGAGATATCAAGATTTTGATGGGTGACATGAACGCGAAATTGGGTCCAGATAACACAGGGAGAGAATCTGTGATGGGTACGCATGCCCAAGGCCAAATGAATGAAAACGGTGAACTTTTCGCAGATTTTTGAGCGCTCAACGATCTGGTCATCGGAGGTAGCATCTTTCAACACCGAAACATCCACAAGGCCACCTGGACATCACCTGATGGTGTTACTGCCAATCAAATCGATCACCTATCGATTTCACGAAAATGGAGACGTAGTCTCCTTGATACACGCGTAATGAGAGGTGCGGATGTTGCTTCAGACCACTACCTTCTAATGGCCAAAATTAAAATCAAGTTGAGAGCTTTCTACGAAACCGGCAGTCGGCCTAGTGTAAAGTATCACACGCAGAAACTAAGGGAGGAGCGTACAAGAGAGATTTTCTCAATCTCACTGAAAAACAGAATCGAATCGCTCAACAACTTAACCCCTGAACTCCCAATAAATGAACACTGGACTGCTCTGAAAGACTGTTGGCAAGACACTTGTAAGCACGTAATTGGCAGACGGGTAAAGAAAGACAAAGAGTGGATCTCGAGTGAGACTTGGACACTGATCAACTCGAGAAGGCAGCTGAAACAACAGATCCTCCGGTGTAAGGACACCAAGCAGAAAAACCAACTGATCAAACAATACGGCTCCCTAAATAAAGACGTGAAACGAAGTGCCAGAAGTGACAAGAGGCGGTTCTATGAAATGCTGGCAACGGAGGCGGAAAATGCAGCAGAAAAGAGAGACCTGAACACCGTCTACAACATTCCCAGAACCTTATCATGAAGGAAAATACCTTACGGCAAAATAATAAAGGACGGTGAAGGTAACCTTATCAGTCAGGAATCGGTGCAAAGAAAGCGATGGATGGAGCACTTCAAGGAACTCCTAAATCGACCAGCACCTACTTCAGTCACTGACATCCCACCTGCAGCAAATTTGCTAGACGTAAACACCGACCCCCCCGGTCGAAATGAAATCCTTTTTGCCTTAAAATCGCTAAAGAATGGCAAAGCACCAGGCCCAGATGGGATTCCACCAGAAGCTCTGAAGGCTGATTTGGACACCTCGGCTGATATGTTACTTCCTCTGCTGCAGAAAATCTGGTCAGAAAGACGGGTCCCAAATGATTGGAAGAGAGGTCATTTGGTCAAACTTCCTAAGAAAGGGGATCTGAGGCTATGCAAAAACTGGCGAGGTATCATGCTGCTCTCAGTCCCTAGTAAAGTACATACACGCATCATCCTTATGCGTTTGCGCGACGCTATCGACCAAGTGTTACGGCCAGAGCAATCAGGCTTCAGAAAACAAAAGTCTGGTATCGACCAAATTGCGACCCTCCGCATAATAATTGAACAAAGCATTGAATGGCAATCGCCTCTCTGCCTCAACTTCATAGATTTTGAGAAAGCCATCGACAGTGTGGACCGCGAATTTATATGGAAGCTTTTGCCACACTATGGGGTCCCACCGCTGTACATTGACCTCATAAAGCAGCTGTATGAAGGTGCCTCCTGTCAGGTAATTCACAACGGAAGACTGACCGATCCATTTGGCAGTTGAGACTGGCGTTCGCCAGGGATGCCTGTTGTCCCCAATGATTTTTCTGTTGGTAATAGACTGGATAATGAAACAGACAGTAAAAGGTGAGAGGAATGGTATCGATTGGAAGGAATCCGAGCATTTGGAGGATCTGGAATACGCTGATGATGTCTGCTTGATATCACGTGACCCCCAACGTCTTCAGAGAAAGACCGATAGACTAGCACACTTTGCTTCATATGCAGGACTACGCGTGAATACCGAAAAAACAGAAGTCCTCCGTGTGCTAACTGATGAGCACCCATCAATCACCATCAATGGTAAAGCAGTCAAAGACGTCACGCAATTCGTCTACCTCGGCAGCATTGTTTCAATAAGTGGTGGCACGGACGAAGACATAGTCGCCAGAATCGGCAAAGCAAGATACGCGTTCATAGCTTTGAAACCCATTTGGGAGTCGAAGGTTCTATCAAAACGCACGAAACTCCGTATATTCAGAAGCAACGTCAAATCCGTGCTACTCTATGGATCGGAAACCTGGCGAGTGACAGCAAAGTCTTCTGGCCGCTTGCAATCATTCCACAATAATTGCCTTCGTCGAATTATTGGGGTAAAATGGCCAGAAAAGATAAGGAATCAAGACCTGTGGCAGATTGCTGCTGAGGACCCGATCGCCCAGCAGATCAGTAGAAGAAAGTGGAGATGGGTTGGGCACACCTTGGGAAACTTATGATGACATCACGCGTCAATGCTCTGGTATGGAACCCAATCGGGAAGAGACGGGTCGGACGCCCAAGGCTATCTTGGAAGCGCTCGTGTGAAGAGGAAATCCGCAAGTGTGGACTTAACTGGAACGACATCAAACTGGCTGCTATGGACAGACCAAAGTGGAGACAAGTTGCCGAGGCCCTATGTTCCTCCAGGAACTCAAGGGATTAAGTCAAGTAAGTCAAGTTACCACTTATCCACTGTATCAAGGCTCATTGAACCTGAAGACCGCAAACAGCCAGAAACCTGTAGTGGAGTGTAATTTCGGGCTTGAGCAACACATCAGTTTGATCATCCATAGGCCCCTCGAGTGCTTGACGACAAATCATTGTGATTTTGGGTTTAAACATTGTGGTTGGTTGTACGAACCCCAATCAACAGTGGCATTCAAGAAAGACTTTGTTTACCGTTTATCCACCGTTTCAAGCCCCCCTGAACTTAATCTTACTGTCTTTATCTGATGACGGTAAACAGCCAGAAACTGGTCGTGGAGTGTAATTTCAGTTGTGTGAGCAACACGTCACTATAAAAGATATTGTTATGTAGTGGTGCTCACATCATAATCGCTAACACACCACAACCGGTTTCTGGATGTTTGCCATCGTCAGGTGGAGACAGTAAGATCAGGTTCAGTGAGCCTTGAAACAGTGGAAAAGCGGTAAACAAAGTTATATTTGTATGTCACTGTTATATAGGGTTCTTACAAAGAACAACGATGTTCAAATACAGAATCACAAAGTGAATCCTGGCCAAGCGCTCGAGGCGCATATGAAAGACCAAAGTATTGTGGTGCTCACCTCCCCATCCCTTACACACCACTACCGGTTTCAAGCTGTTTGCCATCGTCAGGTGGAGACAGTAAGATCAGGTTCAGTGAGCCTTGAAACAGTGGAAAAGCGGTAAACAAAGTTATATTTGTATGTCACTGTTATATAGGGTTCTTACAAAGAACCACGATGTTCAAATACAGAATCACAAAGTGATTCCTGGCCAAGCGTACAGGAACATTTTTGAGACCGACCGATTTGTCATTGCCATGAAAATAAAATTTGAAAGTAATCGGTAAGAATAATTTTTTGATAAACTTTCGCATCTGACACAGAAGCTTCGTCAGACCCAGGGTGATAGTTATGTCACTCCATCCACTATCTCTAATTGGTCTTACCATTAAACAGTCTATTGAAATCCTAAGGAGGTCAAGACACACAAAACAAACATCGGATCGATTAATCTGTGTACTCAGCGAAGTGTGAATTCGGTCAAGGTCAATTGATCCTAGCCCGCATGTGCACGATTAAACGCGTGCGGAAAAACGTGTCTAAATTTGAGTGGTGTTAAAATAATATTAAATATTTGAGTCACCGTGTTAACCGACCTTGACCGTATTATTCTTGGTCTAATGAAGCTTGTGTATCAGAAGAGAAACGTTAGCGACAAACTGATTCAAGTGACTGCATTTAATGTTTTGCTGTATTCACCAATTCACCCACAAGCAGTCGCAATAATTACGTACTTTTAATCGAAATCTTCCTTAATGCACTTAGGCTTAGCATAAATCTCGCGTTCCCATTCTCATATTTTATGTATCCAGTAGAATGGGCGTTTAATATTCTAAATCGAGAAAACTAAAAGTTTATTTATAAACGTTAGCTTGGGAAGTATTATCAAAGGGAAAACTACGATTCTGAGCATAGCGTACAAAATACTAGCCGCCTCGTTTTAGCCTCATTAATGAGATCAGAAAAAATGTAACCCGGATTTTCGAGTCGTAGGACAGAATACCGTAAATACCCGCGTATAGGACGATACCATGTATAGGACGCAGTGGATATTTGACCCTATAAACGATGGAAAAACTGTGTACCTATGTATAGGACGCATCCTAATTTTAGTTCTTAATTTCCATTAATTTTTATAGAAACGGTGAACTTAAGTCAATCACGGTGAACTCCATACAATCGCTATGATCGTCGTGTGTGCTGATTGCTGACTCATTCATCCTGTCAGTCAGCAGATGTCTGTCTAGCCTATGTAGACTATCGTGGAAAGTGCACTTCTCATTCTTGGGCGTCATGTCGAATGATTGGATGACATTTTTAAGGAAAAGTTTCTGCTCCAACGAGAGTCAAATACTACTCCATGATTGGTTGATATTACACTTTCATGATATTACACATCGGCAGTATAAATATTCTACCTATTACCGGTGTTTTTAAAGATACAGTTCATTATTACCCTTCAACATGACGAAGACAAAACGACAGAGCTATACTTCAATTTTTAAAATGGAAGTGATCAAGTACGCAAACGAACACGGGAACCGGGCAGCTGAACGGCAATTTGGTCCGACTGAATGGGTGATCAGAAAATGGAGAAAAGCCGAAAGTTCCATTAAAGAAATGCGAAAGGTGAAGAGGGCGAACAGAGGCTCGAAGGCTCACCACCCTAACCTGAAAAAGGCGCTCATTAAATGAATTCAAGATACTCGTCGAGACTGTCTGGGGGTCAGCACCACTACCGTTCGTTTACAGGCACTAAGATTGGCGAAAGAGCAAAGCGTTGCAGATTTTAAGGCGTCAGTTAACTGGTGCAGGAGATTTTTTGGAAGAAATAACCAATCAATAAGAAGAAGAACTACCATTAGTCAGCGACTACCCAGCGAACACGAGGATTTATTAATGAAATTTCAAAGTTATGTCATCAAGATGCGTCAGAAATACGACTACGACATGAGTCAGATTGGAAACGCCGATCAGACTCCGCTGACTTTCGACCTGCCATCCGAGACCACAATAAGCATTAAAGGTGCAAGGTATGTCTCTATGCGATCGACTGGAAATGAAAAGAACCGGTTCACCGTGATGCTTGGGTGTATGGCTGATGGCACGAAGTTACCACCGTACGTCGTCTTCAAGAGGAAAACCATGCCTAAAGACAAGTTCCCGAGTGGTGTAATAGTCAGGGTGCAAGAACAAGGATGGTTCAATGACAGCTTAATGGACGATTGGCTAAAAACAGTATGGTGACGACGAAAGGGAGGAAGAGCTGGACTATCATGATGATTGCATAACACAACAGGAGTGGGCTGCTTTGTTGAATGAAGACAGTGACGACGAGGATAAATATTGATAAATATTGTACCGGTAAGTTTGAAATTTTTATAATAAATTTTTGATATTATGATAAATGCATAATTTTTATAATAAAAGTATCCATGGATAAGACGCACCAGGGTTTTTAGGGCAACTTATGAAGAAAAAAATGCGTCCTATACGCGGGTTTTTACGGTATATTTAAACACGATCGGTCATTTTAAAACGAGTGATAATTTCTATTTTAAAGTGTAAGTTATTTTGTTAATAAAAACAGCTATGTTTCTTGATAGAATAACGAACATAACGTGAAAAACATCATCTGAATTAAAAGTTCATATTGAACAGACCGAGTCTAGCTGATCTCTATGCTGTGTCCAGATATGAATGCTAGTCACGCACACTGTGAATGATTAGCTCTAGCTCCTTTCACTAATCATCCGTTGAGTTTGTGACAATGCAATGAGAGAAGACAATGACTGGTGAATAATTATTGGCACATTTTCTGCAGACTGTGATGGAACGATGAACATCAAGTAATTCTGGTTTCACAGTTTGAAGCCTCCGAATAGTTGATGCGAAAAATCAAATCGATTTTTGTTCCGATTTCGATTATGAACATGAACTCGAATTCTGGACATATTGCGATTCATACAGACAAAGATGAAGAGATGAAGCAAATGATGAAGCATTTCCCATGCACACTAATTAAAGATAATCGACAAGAATCATGAAAAAATACTCACCTCTCTCACACCAATTGTTCTCATTCTTGCTCCATTCCTCGAGGAAATTATCGGTGAATTCCTCCGGTGTTGGCGGGTTTAACTTCCTTAGTTCGTTGAGCTGATACTTCAACCAAAAGTCCGGGTATGCATTACTTTGAGGAGAATATTTCGGGGCGTTAGAACTGACCGTAGTGCATAAATATGTGCACACCAACAAGATGCTGACCAGCATAACAAGAACAACAAACAACCTGCGTAACTGAATGACCATCAGTGCCTGGCAAACATCGGCAAATCAATCAAACTTTTAATTTGGATGGCCAATAGGCTTCATGCATTTTCAGCCTATTTGCCGCAATCCGATTGGCTAGAAGGACACAAGAATGTGTAATGTGATTGGTGAATCTTAAACCGCCATCCCACTAAGTTCTCTGCTTTTAAATTCTTGAAGAAACGAGATTATTTTCTTCACGATATTTCAATAAAATGCAAATTTTAATTTTTCAATTTTTCAAACGAAAGAAACATGTACACCCAACTGTCCTGGTTTACCGTCCTGCTAATTATAATTACTTAATAAATTTAACTTTTGACTTAACTACTTTTCTATTCAATGGCAGCAATCATTTTATTTCGATATCTTAACATGTTTGAAGTAAGCGGGTGTGATATGAGCAACAATACACAACATTGTAACCTGTTACAGTTTGCTAGGATAGCAAACTGAGTTCCATTACACGCACTTGTTTCTTACAATGTATTTCATTACGACACATCATGTCACTCGAATCGAAATTAAATCAAGCTGACATCTTCAGTAAAATACGATTGATCTGGATTTTCATAGATTTTTTGAAGATGAGATTTAGATCCAAAAGCTAAGATTTACTAGACTCATTTTGTCTAGTGGTTAAAATGTGTAGTAATATAGTGTCAAACACAAATACCAACTTGTCTAGTTACGCATCAAAGTGATCCACCAGCACTTCTGACCACATTGTGTGGCGTGGACAGAAAAGCGTAACTACGTGTGTGTGTGGTGTGTTTTATAAATCGTGTTAGTGTCGAACTCTAAAACACAATGACAAAAAATTCTACTTTATTTACACTTTCCCGTTACAAACTCCCGAATCTAATCTCATTTTCTCCTCCTTATCACGGCACAAACGAAACCGGTTTGTATAGGTAGGTGCGGAAGATGTGAGCAACATTACAACAAAATAATTTGTAGTTTCCACTAACATCTGCGTGACAGGGCAGATTCTATCTAGCTGCAAAATGATACTACAAACGCGAGGGCCTTGGTTGAAATGGCACACATAGTCACAGCTATCTGATGCTGATGCTTGAATGTTTTGTTATTTCCAGGTGCATTCTATCGATCCGCTCATTACAAGATGTTGATGGTGTTCAAGATTCAAGAATTATAGTATATATCTATATATATCTAGATTATATATATATATATCTATATCATATATATCTATTATTTATATATATATATATATATAGCCCTTTGTAGCCATGGTGGCCAAATTTGCACTGAGTAATTCATCACTGGGTTAATGTACGTATTTAAGAGCATGATGAATGTTTCACAGGGGAAATGTCCGAAAATATACCGAAGCATACCTAGCATGCGGCTAGCTCAGTTGTACACTGCTTCGCATTGCATGCCATTCTTAGGACTTCCTCTAATCCATACGCCAAGGTCCTTTTCTTTTATTGTCCATTCCAGTTGTTGCGACCCAAGACTGTAGGAGAATGGGGAATCTTTACATATTTTCACTTTCTGAAGTTGAATGGAAGCTTGCTTCGCTCTGACCAGCTGTTCAATATATCAAAATCGCTTTGTAAGCGCAAATAGTCCACGCTTGATATGATTCACATTCAAAGTTCAGCATCATCGGCAAAGAGAGCCATTTTAGCCGTGACAAGTTTCGGAAGGTCGTTTATGTAGAGCAAATAATGAACAGGACCAAGTACAGAACCTTGTGGGACACCGCTAGTGGCTTTGATTTCCCTAGACATCACACCATTGATACGTGCAGTTGCCTTGCGATCGAGAAGGTTGCTTATCAGCCAGGTTTAAAGGCACCCATTAATAACAACATCCTGCAGCTTGCTTACGAGTAAAGAATGGTCCATGTGATCAAACGCCTTTGATATGCCCAAGTAACAAGCATGCACGTAACCACAATCAGTCACTGTCTGCGTCCAGTCGTCCATTGTCTCCAGTAGGTTAATCAAGCAAGAACGAAACTTCCGAAATCCATGTTGCTCTCTGGACAACAAGTTTTGGGTTTCGAGCTGACTCACAATTCTTTTGCACACAATTCGCTCCATAACTTTTGAGATCACTGGCAGGAGTGTAACAGGGCGGTAGTTTTCTGGATCACAACAAGTTCCACGTATGTAGATTTGTGTTACGATTCCTCTCTTCCAGTCAGTCGGTACAGCACCTTCCCTCAAAGAGTGATTACATAAAGCACAATGTGGTTCGCACAATTGATTGCCGCATAACTTTAGGATTGCAGGTGTGATTCCGTCATCTCCCGGGAACTTGTTTCTATTCAACCTGCGTAGTTGGTGCTGCGATATTTCAGAATCGATACATATAGCGCTTATAGTCTCCAACACAATTGATGATGACAATTCTGATGGAAGCAATGCAACATTGTGGCTGAAAACTCGTGAATAAAAACTGGCTAGAGCGTTAGCGCTTTCCAGGACAGAATCAGTTAGTCCGCCGTCGGATAACACCGGGTTTCAGCTTTTGCGGTGTTGTTAACGGTTCGATAAAGCTGTTTGGGATTTCGCTCGATGCTTAAAGCCACCTGAAGCTGGTTATAATATTTTTCCTCCGAGATGATATTTATTATTTGATTCCACAGCTCGAAAAAGTTTGCCCAGATCGATTCTGTTCTGGTGACCCTGCGAATTGCCCATGCCAAATGTCGCTTTGTCAAGTTCTGAAGTGTGGTTCTTTGCTATTATGTTTCGGGACATATTTAGAATTGAAATGTATCATGTTGCTGATGCAATCTGTCAGGGTTGTACAAGGCGTGTCCGGATAACAAAAATTTATATTAAGTTAATGGAACGGCAACATTGTTTCCCTTAAACCAAAGTAATCCACTTTTCTATTTAGTTCTGTTTGCTTTACCATTCTGCTGGCGTTGCACACTATTGAAAGAGCAGAACGAGGTGGTCGCTTTGAACCAGCGGAGGGTGATACTGAACATTTTTAACGGCCGTGTCTTCAGAGGTTAGGACTAAGTCTAGGACAGATGTCTGTTGTTGAGTATGTTCAAAAACATGAGTATACAAGGGGATGTAATCGAACAGTTCGCGAAATTTGTAGTCTAGTGATCAGGGCGGATGATCTACTCGGTAATATAGTTGAGGCAGTTTGAAGTCTCCCATAATAAATATTTGTTTTCAAACGTACTACATTGCTTTCATGAGATTTTTCGCATCCGATTCTGATTGTTAACGGTAAACTACACTGTGGAGTGGCTGTCAGCATGAATACTCATTGATGCAACTGTCGCCTGATTTGTGCATCAAGTTAGACCATATTATATCTTCCATATCGTGACCAGTGTCTGTAACTACCGTGCTGGGTACGTGTGTGCTTTGCTTGGAATTCCTTACCTTCCTATTTGGTAATTTCAAACAGCTTATCTATATTCAAATCAAAACTTGACGATTATATGAGAGCTAATCCGAATTTATCCCCAAACTATTAATAAGCTATCATTGTCCCATTGATTTTGATTTTATTTATAAATGTATATATATACATTTGTACCTATATTTCCACCCTGTGGTTATTATAAAGTTAATTGCTTTTTCAACCATGAATCTTGAATCTTGAATCTTGAATCTTTGATGCTGTTGGCAAAGTAGGGCCACTGTTTGTAATCGTGGGGTATTATTTCACTAACTGAAGCAGTGTTAGTTTGTTCGCTAACACCAAGAAGAACCACAATGTGTTTGTCAGATTTTTCCCAATTGTTTAAATTACCTTTTCTCTCCTTCACTGTGTATCATCATGTATGCGACATTTAGTCTTTGAACATGTAAGGAGCAAGTAAGATTATAGAAGTACGTGTTCAATCTCTTTCTGGGATTAAAGAGTTATCATCAGTAAACGCGTTTCGTCAAAATGAAACGAATTGGGTTGCTACTAATGCGGGCAATTGAATCGGGCAGTATCGAGCATATACCAATCATTTATAAACAGCTGGTACCATTTTTCAATGACGTGAGTTCGTCTACTTGATAAACGTGTCTCAGATGTCTCCGGCACATTGGTGCAGATTACACTGAGATTCTTCGAAATTGTTTTTGTTCAATATTAGTTTTGGAGATAGAGGAATTCTGCTGATGGACAGTCAGTAGACGCCCCTTCAACTTTATAATGTGACTAACATCTGAGTCGCAACTAGCGTTTGCATCACTCAGCTGTTCAGCCTCCCTCATCTTGTGGAGGTATGGGATATGGCGTTGGGTTTAGGTTGGTTTCACTTTTTAGTTAGTTATTGTTTGCATTTACTATCAACTTCAATGTTTCCTCGAATTTTTGAGAACAGTTCTCTCAATTCAATCTCCTGGGTTTCCTGATTGTATTACATTTGTCTCAGCGCCGTTTAACGGCTTTGTTCTACAGAGGCTGCACACATAACAGTCACCTGGAAGTTCAGCATTATTAATAAAGAAAACTGTCGCTTTAGTCAAAACTTTATCGCAGTTAGTTTGTATCATAGTAGAGCACATATAACAAATGACTACTTTCGATTTCACACTAACCGACATTTTGCTCAAAGTATTGTGGTGCTCACATCCCCATCCCTTACACACCACTCATTTTTGCTCATTTCACACAAATCACGCGTAGTTTTTTCCGGTTCTGACATGCGATCGCAGTTGAGGTCAAGGTCGACTGATCGTTGAATGTGGGTTTAGATGGCTTCCACGATCGATCCATTAACGGTTGAGAGATGAAATTTGCGAG
>JACCGJ010023451.1:0-13863 GCA_013407085.1 Atriophallophorus winterbourni
ATCGCACTTCATATGAACCTTCTCACGACAAACAAAACAATTAGCCTGTCGTCAGGCTTTGTGGCTCATGGCCTTTCGACAAAGTTTGCACACGTGACCGCTGTCAATGGGCTTCGTTTGTGAGGTCATGGCACCGGAGCGAAAAATTATCGATCGATGGTTCGGGTAAGTGGGTGTGCTCGTGTAGGTCCGTATGGTGTAGACGGGTTTTGTAGCGCATGAAACGAACTAGGTGAGTGAAAATTCGCGCCTAGTGTAGGATGGGTAAAAAGCCGCGTAGCTCCTCGAAATTGGTTCCGATTTTGTGGTCCAAAGTGTCAAGTAGAAGTTCGAGCTCTGTCGAACAGTCGTAAAATCAGTCGAATATTCCGTAGTTCTCAAACTTGCACGCGTGCGTTCAGTTTGGTTCAGAAGGTAAAGGATGAATTTCTTTAGAAATTGCGTGTTTCTCTCCAAGAATATTGTGTTCACAATGCTTGTTATGAGAGAAATCCGAAAAGGTATAAAATATCCAGATACGACAAACCGGGAGTGAAGTAGATTCAAAATCGTAGGAGCGCCGAAATATACGTCCGTTCAATACATACAATTCGAATGCAATATATATAATACGAACGCACATCAGGGGTGTTGTGCATTATTGTTTATACGTTGCAGAATCCGATGACAGATCCACCCACTTGAGAGACAACCCAAACTTTGATTTGATTTACACTACATGAGTTTTCCTGTTCTTCTTTTTTATTGTATATACTTCATAACTCCATCCTATGGTTTTTGTTAAGCTAAATGCTTTTTAGACTATTACAACTTTGAATCACTTTGAATCCATCTTGTTTATCACACTCTTACTAGCACTTGCTATTCTCATCGCCACTTTTCGAAATCGATTAATAAAAAGTTTCACCCCATACACAAATCTGTATGTGCATGCATTTTAATCGCCACAATCCACGACCTGTTTTGTGCTGTTTGCACACATCAGGTAGTGGCAGTACTATCCGGTTCGCATGCCTTGAAATCCCTATCATTCGACCTCTGGCCAATATGTTCTCAGCTATCGGAGAATCCCAAATGGGATCTAATATTTAACCGAATTGAGTAGCTACTTCCCGATTCATTTTTCTGTTCGTTTATCCTAGTACTACATCCTCTAGTTGTTTGCCAGAAATAGATTCTAGAGAAACGTTTTGCCGTTGACTTTGCATGCACATTTTAACGCGCATATTCAAAGTGACTTAACCTTGAAATGCGTCAGCACATGTGGATCTGATCCTACTGACCCTGTAGGTTGACTCCAAACAGCACGAAACCGGTCTTGGGTGCGTGTATGTGATGGAAATACATGCAACTAAGCTCTTTAAATCTATCACTAGTTTAAAAATCTCATCGGGCAGTTTTGTTATTATTTTGAATGTTCCGCGTTCGGCCAGAGCGGAAGATTCAATAAACGAACAACATTCGCACAAATTTTTTAACATAATATTTCATCAATTGTTCATACAGGCGTCGGAACAATTGTGACCAACGTGCAACATTTAACGACTTGTTGCATGCAATGTTGCGAACCAAAGTTTTCCGAGGAATTACTGCGAATAGTCTTTGAAAGCGGTGCGACAAAAGATCAAAAGAAACGAGAACCACGAAAAGCGGTGCTCATCAAACAACGCCAATTAGCCAAGTTCTTGTTCAGATTTGCTGTTGCCTGTATTTGCTCAGAATAGCCAAAACTTGTTACGATTGTTGAATCGATGAAATGTTTTTTTCCGCAAAAATAAAAAAAAACAATCTGCGTCGCACCTGGTATTTGTTAATGTTTATTGATCTAACGACAGCCTGAAATACAATTGTAAACAAAAATGCACTTTCTTGGTTTAAACAAAACGTGAAAATTTTCCCAACAATTGTGAATGGTCAATATTTTGAATGCTCCTCCTGTATTCTGTAAACGATTAATTGGATATTTAAGATTCGATATTCAAGTTAAAAAATCGTATGAGCTGGGATACGATTCATGTGGAACGAACGAGGAGTTAATATAAACAGAAGTATGGTTTAGTGTGGATAAATGTGTAGATAAATTTGATTTGGATGGTACTCGTGTCGAACGGAAGCTCTAATGTGATGCTCACATCCCCCGAAATCGCACTCCACTACAGGCTTCTTGGTGTTTGCCGTCTTCAGGTGGAGAGAGTAATATTAGGATCAGGGAGCCTTTAAATAGTGGATAAGTGATAAGCAAAATTGAATTGAATGCCACTGTTACATAGGGTTCATACAACGAACCACGATGTTCAAACACAGAATCACAAAGTAATTCCTGGTCAAGCACTCAAGACGCTTGTTGATGACCAAAGTGATGTGTTGCTCACATCCCCCGAATCACTATTTGAATCTGTGTTTGAACATCGTGGTTCGTTGTACGAACCCTATGCAACGGAAGCTGTAATGGTTTTCAATAAACTGGGGACAACACAATATTGTTTTTGGCGTCCCTCGGTCGATATCCACCATGCATATACATCACAAACGCGTTTCAAACGATGAAGCTCTTCGAGACG
Source organism: Atriophallophorus winterbourni (assembly GCA_013407085.1). Taxonomy (NCBI): domain Eukaryota; kingdom Metazoa; phylum Platyhelminthes; class Trematoda; order Plagiorchiida; family Microphallidae; genus Atriophallophorus; species Atriophallophorus winterbourni. Next base: position 2,562 of record JACCGJ010023451.1, read on the forward strand.
AGAGATGCACTCTTCCTGCAGCGCCCACATCGATAGACAGTTTTCGGACGAACGATCTAAATTAGACAGCAAGTTTATCTTAACATTGGAACAATTTCCGGTTCTAGAAATCACACACGGACTAAATAATATGACGACCATTTACGTGCGAATATGGTACTTGAAGTTCACGTTTGTGAGTGCATGTCGAATGATTGGAGCAAGATCTTAATAAGGGATTGAATAAGTGGAGCGTTGTGTCGATTATTATCTATTTTATTACTAGGTCATATCGGATGTGCGTACATCCGAGAGTGTGAAACATGGGTCTAGCTTATCGCTACTCAAATGTTAGCCTATACAATCCGGTAACCATTGTTTGCCTTATCAGAAACACCCTGCAGTCATTAACCAACCAGGCTGACAAAGCTTGTGCTGCATGTTCCAGAATTTTGTGTACGTATTTAATGAGAACTTTGTCAAAGATTGTCACAGGAAATGACTGGAAATTATTCTGAGTATGCGGTATGCATCATACAGGCACGCCTATGAGCGGCAATACAGCGTAAACTGATTTTCAAACTTCCGCACACCTAGATACCGAGATCTAAATGCGATATACTTCATTCAGGCGTGTGATTGCCAAGTGCGTAAGAGACCTCAGAGAGCTTGCTTCCTAAACTAGGCAATCCACAATAGAGTTTAACTTCACCGAAACGTTAAGATTATTAGGGAAAAGAACAAGTTCACACTATATTGATTGCGCTAAATAATTTATAAATATAAAGAATAGTATTGAACCGAGAATTGAAACTTGTGAGATTCTGCTCAAGGTTTCAAATGATCGGGAAACTTGAAAATCTATTCTGACTTGCGCTTTGCAAGCAGATTTCCAGTGATGCTGACATCCTGCAGCTTCCAAATTGAAAATAAGTGCTCAACACAATCGAAAGCTTCACATATGTCTAAGTAGAAGGCGTGTTCATAGCTCCCTTCGTCTAATGCTTGAGTCCAATCGTTCAGAGTCGTGAGCAATCTAATTTAAATTCAATTTGTGCTGGAGAAGGAATTTCGTGTTTATCGAGGCACATAGTCAAGAGGTCCAATAACGTAGAAATATCTGAAAGCAGTTTCATTTAATTATTGTTAGATTTTAATTAGGTTTGATTGATTTCATTGAAGTGCATGAAAATCAATTACAGTACAGTTTTTTCGAATGATGTTGTAAATGATGGATTTTATACAAGAGCATGTCGATTAAATTTTCTAGAATCAGCCGGGTTTATTGAAAATACTGATTTGTTTCTTGCTGTTTTTAGCTGTGAAAAACAGTAATTACAGTGTTATATAGGATTCGTACAACGAACCACCATGTTCAGACACGGAATCACAAAGTGATTCTTGGTCAAGCACTCAAGGCGCGTGTGGATGACCAAGTACCTATAAGCGCCTTGAGTGCTTTGACCAAGAATCACTTTGTGATTCCGTGTCTGAACATCGTGGTTCGTTGTACGAACCATATATAACAGTGGCATACAAGCATAACCTTGTTTACCACTTTACCACTGTTTCAAAGCTCACTGAACCTGATCTTACTGTCTTCACCTGACGACGGCAAACAGCCAGAAACCGGTAGTGGAGTGTAAGGGATGGGGATGTGAGCAACATTTTACTTTAGTAATTACATTAATTGACACCGATGAATTCTTAACGAGCTTCCTAGAGAGCATACGTATAATTTATCCAGCGAAGCCATGACGTTAAACATATGTGTTTCCCACACATCTGACTCGGATAATCGAATGACTTCCGGTTCATTATGCAAATAACTCAGGTCATCAATTAACAAATGGCAGGTGGCCAACATACGGCCGTTTCTCGCTATTTTTCGGGTCATCATATGGATTTTTGTCACTTGGTTCACCTCTTGCTCTTGTCGGATCAGGGTGTGGGCTCAACTGACTTTGACGAGCTGAGACTGTGTGCCAACAAATGCGGTCTTCTTTTCCTTCAATATGCAGGCCCAAGTTTGCGTTGAATATCACCATGAATGGAGAGTTAACCACATATTTTGATGTGGACTTCCAGAAAATACATGGCACCAACAATCAATACGTGAACTTGGGTTGTTGGTTTCTCACCACAAAATTGCAACACACTTTCAAAGACCGATCACTAACTTTGCGATAAATTCAGTGAAGTTGGCAATGTCTTTCCGCAACCAGAAATTCCAGACCTTTGCCGAATACTCCATCGTTGGACGAAGGCGGACGTGTTTTATTCGTTGCAGTCGCTACTAGCCAATATATTCCAGTATCATTTAAAAGGTACGTAATAATCTATCTACTGGCCTTTCGATATATATACTGGCAGTGACCTTTGTTCTCCAGGTTTCCACTTATCAACACTTCAAGGCGTTTTTCCACAGAATTCTATATCATATTTACAGTTTCTAATCCATTTGTCCATAGAATATTTGTGCCAAGGTGGAGAATCTTGTTTTTCAGCGTGCAATATCTCATATCATTCAAAGCGTTTAGCTTACACGTTTTGGACCTCACCCCTTATAGCTGGCAGACTGCCGAACCCTAAAAAACTACATATAACACACGTAACACTTATTTTTTTCATCTTTGTATTTCAACTGCTTGTGATTGTGTTCAGACATCTCATGAGAACGTACCACAGCAGTATTTCCCGGAATACCTAGAAGAATCAGATATCTTGCATTATGTTGCTCGCTACATTCTTGACGACTTCAAATCCAACCATGGTAGATCATCATGGATACGGTATGTGAACTCCGGGACACCTTTGAGAAGATAATCAGTTAAGGGTACGTTTTCACATTGTCTGCAGATTGCAGCGTTATTTCTAAAAGACGAGATTCATCCTAGAGTGTAAAATTCTAGTGGAGGTTCATTCGAACAACTGGCGAGTGTGTAACTACTGTCAGTCTCATATGCAAACAGAGTTTAGAAAACTTCCCTAAGTGTGTGTGAAGGAAATACATGCAAATGGACATTTCTGTTCACTAATTCTTGTTTTGCTTAGATTCAAAAAGCGTTTTTCACGTTGATGCATAAAACACCATGGTTTACACCAGTAATTCAAAGTTTTAATGGTCCAAAAAGTAAATACATTACAGTAACCACAGATTAAAAATATAGGGAATGGATGAAAACAACACAAATGTTTAATCAATATGAAAGTCAGTACGTGTATTCAGGTGCGAGTTTGGATTTGGTCAACATGTACTTGTCAAGTTCAGCCTTGAACATGTTCAGGGTTGATGCGCAAATGATATGTGGGGGAAGAGAGTTCCATATAAAACAAACTCGGACAGCAAAGAAAAACCTTCGACAATTTGGTTGTCATCACTAGACAGATGAATGCACAAGTGACACTACAAATTATCAACAGACTTATCACAAAATGGATATTTGTTTTACATGTTCATAATTAGATGCATTCTAAATATAACTATTTTAGCTTTAGGTTCAAAATATCCTTGTTTCAATATTAGGAACAAGTGTATCTACTTCACACCTGTTCGTTCCGACATTATGATAGGTCACACGTGCTTACACCTGTGTTCGGAATAGAACTAATAACATGCACGTGCGATTCTTAGAGGAAATATCACTAACCTTTAATTCTAAGCCCCGGTAGAACCAATTTGTAACTATGTTGGAAACATTTAGTTGACGAATCAAAACAAGTAGCAGAATTAACTTCATTTTTCTTTGAGGAATGGATTGTTGAAAGCAATGGATGACACATGGTCGCAATTCGTGTATGACGTTCAATATTGAATTGGAAGGTCCAGGTTTGAAGATCGCGGAGTTGTACAAGTTTAGTAACTTGTCCAACCTTGGTCCTCGACATTCAATTGTTATAAACGAATTCCAACGATAGTCTCAAGAAACTAGCGTACGAGGAACGGCTGCAACGGCTAGGCCTTTCTACTCCGCCTCAAATAAGCCTTATATTATAAAATATTACACGCCAAATCAGCCGTTAAAACGTTTATTCGAATACCGTGAGTCCCATCTTATACAACATATACATTACATACTCCTCATCCCCTTATTAACAGTCGCCGATATTTTTAATAGCCACGCATCTGTTTCCTTCAGAATGTGTTCCCTAAAACTACGATTAACGCTATTAGCCTCGAAATATCCATTGGAATTTCGGACACATTATTTTTCACGCGGATTTGACTGAACCTGTGTAATAACTTTCAGTCGGTAGTCAATTCGTATATACGCGGCATTCAACGATGATGAATTGTTTCTTTTTTATGAACATGAAAATGCATACGATTGTGATGTACATCCATGGTCGACATCGACCGAAGGAGGCCAACACACCCGGTTCAAGACTATGCTGCACAAACCTGGACATCTTGGATCCGAAAAGACATCGTACTTCTGGATCGCATATACTAAGCTTGTCATTGGACTCGAAAACATGCCATTCGTCGGGCGACTCAGACGAATGGAGCTGAGGAGACTTGCACAAAGGAGACTGCAATGTGATCTCATCCTCACACACAAAATACTTACTACTGTTTCCCACCCCCTGGAGTTATTATTCCATCTTCGGACTTCTAGCAACAGCCGTGGCCATGGTTGCAAGTTGGAAATACCACATTCCACATTTCAACCATCAATCTTGAATATTGAATCTTGCTCGGAGCTTTGGTTCACCCATGCTCGTGCGAGGGCGATTAAACTTGCCTGCGCGAAGAAGTACTAATACACGACTGGAAATTTTATGCACGATTCAATCCTCACCCAAACATTCAGGTATTGTTTCGTCAAGAATCAATAATCTTTAAACGGTTATGACCATCGGTAATCGAATTTTTGCCACAATTTGATTGAGCAGCCCATGGTGAGTACTACAATGAAAAATGCGACAGCATAGTATGTGCACAATTTGTGTAGCTTAATCGTCGTGTAAGAAAAACGGCAGATAAACACCGTCATTTCAGTGCGCTATGAAATACAATGAAACATAAGCACTCCAGACTGTTATGCACACATCAAGCTCAAACCATGCGATAGCTGAGTCTAGCAAACAAAACTTTATAAGCATATTAGCTTCCGAACGCAAAGAATTTGATACGCGATAAAGCACAAAAGCTTTTCTCCACTGTTTCCTGGTATGTGGCCCCAGATGATTGCGCAACGGTGAAAGCCAGTTGAGTTATGTTTGTGCGTGATGGAACTCACTCACTCACTCAGTCCTCTCCGTGCCGGGTGGCACATGAGGCGAAGACAACTTCACGCCAGTGTTTCCGGTCTGCCGCTGCTTCTGTTGCCGTCTGCACCGTGAATCCTTGTGCATGTAGTTCGCGTTCCAACGTTCTGCGCCAAGTTTCCTTGGGCCGTCCCCTTTTCGTTTACCTTGCGGATGCCAGTGCATGGCTACCTTCGTATGCGAACTGGGATCCATCCTGCAGACATGACCGAACCATCTCCACCGTCGTCTTTTTACTACGGTAGATACCACCTCCAGACCAGTTTTTCTCAGGAGCTCTTCATTCGAAATGGTGTGTGGCCAAAAAATTCGAAGAATCCTTCTCAAGCACTTAGTTTGAAACACGTTCATTTTGCGCTCAATGGCAGCGGTCGTCTTCCAGCATTCCGATGCATACAGCAACACACTCAGAACGTTGCTCTTGAAGAGTCTGATCTTCGTGTTAATGCTGAGAGCGGAGGATTTCCAAATGGAATTCAGCATGCAGAATGATTGGTTCGCCATCCCGATCCTTCTCCTGACCTCATATTCACAGTCACCATTTACAGTCAGTTTGCTCCCAAGGTAGACTGTATATGTAACCTCACTGAGCGGTTGACCGTCCACGAACACTGGTGGTTGCTCCGAAAAATTCTTCCGCATTACCTCCGATTTGCCAGCGTTAATTTCTAAACCCACCGTCTTGCCAATTTCGGATAGTCGATCGCTTTTGCTCTGGATGTCACTGATCTTGCACGCCAAGAGGGCAACGTCATCCGCATAGTCCAGGTCTTCTAGCGGTCCCGCTGGGGTCCATGGAATGCCTGCTGCCCTGCCATCGGTCACCTGTCTCATAATCCAGTCTGTTGTTAGGGAGATGTAAAGCATGCGAATAAAAATATTACCTTCACACCCATGGGGATCACAAATTTTGGTTTCATGTGATTTAACGGATTGGTCATGCTAGGTGTGGATTGAAAGTTTAGAGTTTGTTTAACATTTCCACACTAATTCAAGTAATTTTGAACCTGACGTTTCCTAACTGATGAGTTGAAAAACTGCATGATGTCAGTCGTGGGGAGTTGTGAAGGAAAAACATGCAACTTTGAATTTTCTTACGCGAAATCAGATTGTTAGGAATTTTTAGAAGATGATTCGGGACGTGAGTGTGTGGGATGCAAATGAACATTTTTTGATAATGAACGTCAACCAAAGATGAAGTATACGGTCGAGGTTTGGGCTTCTTGGCTGCGGAAAGATATTGTTCTTTTCGATAAAATTCATCGATGATGGATCTTTGCAATGCTCCAAAGGCTGAATCATTGCGACGTATGTCTCTATAGAACTTTAACGAACGATGAATAAGCGCGATAAAATGGTGTCAATCGAAGCATGCCCACTGAGACATCGGTCTGTGTTTTGTGGGAAGTGACACGCGGATATACCCCATTATTCTTCGTCTCAAATTTACCATTGCTTGCACCGTTGTTTGTCGTACATACTATATTTTTTCTGGAATTCACTGCCTCAAGCTGCGGTTGACTCCCTGTGTATAGCGATATTCAAAGCGAAATTGGAGTTACTTATTCAAACGAACATCAAGATTCAAGAAATTATGGACACAAAAAGCACATCGCTTCACAATTACCATATCATAGTAAATATTCGTTCAGGAAAAAGGTATAAAATAAACATGTAATGTCAAGATTCAAGATTCAAGATTTTATGGTTGAAAAAGCAATTACTTTACAATAACCATGCAGTTGAACTATAGGTACAAGTGTATATGTGTATAGAAAAATGTCAAAATCAAAATAATTCTGGTAACGATAGATTATAAATAGTTCGGGGCATAATTTGGATTGGCTCTCAGGAAATCGTCTAGTTTTAATTTAAATATAGAAAAAGTGTTTGAGCTTACCAAATCGGCTGGCAGGGAATTCCAAGCGAAACAAATACGCACAGAATAAAAATACCTGCGACAGTTCTGATTGGAGTGGGGTATTTCCAACTTGCAGTTGTGACCGCGGTTGTTGCTGGATGTTCGTCGGTGAAATAGTATATCCAAAGGGTGGGAAACACTGTTAAGGATTTTGAATGTGAGGAGGAGGTCGGCTCGCAGTCTCCTTTGTGCAAACGTCGTCAGCTTCAGTTTACTTAGCCGGTCAGCGAATGGTAGGTTTTCGAGCCCAATGACCAACTTTGAGGCTCTGTGGTGTATGCGATCCAATAGTGAAATGTCTTTTTGAAGCCATGGAGTCCAGGCTTGTGAAGCGTAATCAGTAAGCGGGTGTATGTACGTGTTCATCATCAGAGAAAAACATCTCTGGGGAAAACGTCCGAATATCCGCCTTAACACACCGAGTCAAGTATAGTTCAGTTGAATATTAACCATGAGTCAATACGCAGGTTTCGTTAAATCGTTATATAACACATAAGTATCCAAATTTCGAATGAACGTTTCGACGCTGGGAGCGATGACAAGAGTTTCGGGGAGGGCATACCAAAGGAAACAGACACGTACACAATAAAAATGTCGGCGATAGCTGATATTGGAGTGGGGAATTTGTAGTGTCACTCAGCCATACATTTTAAATAATCAACTGATTAAATACTATAATTTGCCATAAATTCCTTCATATCGTAAACATGTGGTGTTGCCGTGTTTGCGTATTCAAACATAAATCCTTGAATCCATACTGTCAGTGCTTCTTAAACGCATGTAGCTCGAAGAAAGCTTCAGTTTTCTGTGTGCGATAGCAAATTATACAAATAAGAAAATTTTATTATTTGTAAACTCGTAATGAATTTTATTTCATTTCTAAATTTGAATATTTTCTGCTCGTCGAGCTAAATATTATTTTTCGGTTGAACAATAAACGTCTTGATGAATGAAAATAGGTCATATTTCATAAATTTATCCCCTCAATTTTATTCTACCCGTAAAACGTTCCATATTCCAATATTTTTTGTTAAACCAAACTCGAACAACTAAACGTTTGATCCGAGGCATTCGGGAGACATTGAGATAAGACTTTCACGAAAAATTGTCTGTTGACAAGATAAGAACAAGTTTGACGTCACCCGCTTGTCAACAACAATTGATATCGCTCAAACTCACTCATCCGTTCTGACGGGTGAAATAAGAACGAAAACGTAAGCGAGTACATTTTGAGGGCGGCGCCATCAGTCTGGTTTCTTTGGTAAACATTGTTTTACTTCCGTTTAAACAAAAGATACGTTTGAAGCTAGATTTAACCACAGTTAAAGAGAGAATTCACTACGATTTGCTTTAAATTAGCATAATTAAGGTTGTTCGCTTCGGGAATAACACACACTTTACCTTGCGTCACCGTTAATAAACGCAAACGGAAGTTCAGTGTTTAAACGATTATTGCATAGCAATTACAGATTTTGTTGCAAATGATGTTACGATTAACGAAGCGTAATGCTAAAATTAATAATAAAATTCTCAGGATTCCTTCACGGTGTTTCACAGCAATCTATACAATACAATCGTAAGAAAATAAAACGCGTATAATCAATATCAACCATTTTTTTCAAGATTCAAGATTTATGTTTTAAAAAGCAAATTGCTGTACAGTACCATAGGATATAGGAATAAAAATTAAAAAATCGTTACTTTTATGATCATATCCATGTTCTTCATAGGTGAAGCAAAAATAAACCCCAATGGCGACACAGAGGGATGAGAATCATTGGATGGACGGTAGTTCCGTGCGTTAAAAAAATATAGACATCAATAGGTAGTGGCCAATGCAGTAGTTCTCAACATAATGTTTCGTAACCTTTGTTTAAAGATGTGCTCGTTCGCTGAGGTAACAATATCTGTCGGCAAGCTATTCCACAAAAAGCATACACGAACAGCGAAGAAGTGAGGACGACAATTCAATCGTGAGTGTGGGATTTGAAGGGTCATACGGTGGCTGCGTGTGGGGACAACGGATCCAAACTTGAAGAGGTGTTTGATAGGGTGGGATTTCTCGTAGATGATTCGATATGTCAGAGTGAGGTCGTGTAGGATACGTCTGCGCTCGAGGGTGCACAGTCCAAGTCTGGTCATTGAGTGTGACGATTTAATATATTTTGGTGCTCACATCCAGATCCCTTACACACCGCTACCGGTTTCTGGCTGTTTGCCGTCATCAGGTGGAGACAATAAGATTAGGTTCAGTGAGCCTTGAAACAGTGGACAAAATGTAAACAAGTGTATACCTGAATGCCACTGTTGCATAGGGTTCGTACAACGAACCACGATGTTCAAACTCAGAATCACAAAGTGATTCGTGGTCAAATACGCAATTCGCTTATAAACGTGTTGTTATTTAAACGAGTTCGATCGATATAGATGTTGGCCGATGCCATGAGCGGTCCCAAACTAATCGCTTTTGGTCAAAATTTGGGTATGAAGATTTTGATTGCAATCGCTTCACCTGTCAGCAACTTGTCCCAGCCAACTCTTCCTGACATGTTGTGAGGAAACATGTAGAGGACAACGATTATTTCGCGACCTATCATTGAACGGATCAGTTAAGATTATTCGATGAGAAGTCGAACGTTTCATCCGCTATCCCACTTCCCGAAGCAATTATCACCTCTCCCTGTATCCAAACATTCACTCGAACCTTGGACACTTATTTGTTACATAACGATTTGACGATGCCTGTGTATTGAATCAGGGTAAGCATATTACTTGACTCCAGTCACAACGTATCATTGTTTTTTTATACCTCTCATTCAATTCAATTCCATTTTAATGGTCTAAAAAGCATATAGCTTTACAAAAACCACAGAAAAATATGGAAATTTACAAATAACATATCTCAGTAAAAACGGGACTTGTTTGCTTACTGAACAGTTCGGGAATCAGGTAAAAATCCAAATGATAGAAACTGTTTTCACTCAGTGGAATGGCACATGTATGTCCATGGGGTCGAGATGATTTGATGTGTGAGTTCAAAGTTATTATTGAACGCATATTTACTATGATATGGTAATTGTGAAGCTATGTGCTTTTTGTGACCATAAATTATTGAATCTTGAAAAACTGTGTTACATCCACAACATTTTCGATGTATGAATAACAAAACGTTTGACTTGGGTTCCCTTTGGAGAAAAGGAGAAGGGTAAATTCATTGGGATTAAATGCAGATTTTAAAAGATTTAAGAAAACAGCCTCCAGGACGAAGAAAACGAACGCGTGTCTCATAGCGGAGCTGATTCTAATAGGGTGTTTGCATCTGCTCACGTAAAAAACTGTCAATAGACAATATTCAAACTGAATGACATAAAAAATATTGCCCATTTTGAATCAAGACGCCCGATCGATGTTATAAACTGAAATGCGGAATTGACCTTTTTCCCAACGCACATTTCAAAACTACAAAGGTTTTCACTGGAGAAAAAGTGATAACACCATCACTTTGAATACAAACTATTCACGAAGACTTTCCCAGCATGTATGTGGTGCTCACATCCCTATCCCACAATACATTGGTCTTTTATATGCGCCTCGAGCGCTTGGCCAGGAATCACTTTGTGATTCTGTATTTGAACATCGTGGTTCTTTGTAAGAATCATATATAACAGTGGCATACAAATATAACTTTGCTTACCGCTTTTCCACTGTTTCAAGGCTCACTGAAGCTGATCTTACTGTCTCCACCTGGTGACGGCAAAAAGCCAGAAACCGGTAGTGGTGTGTAAGGGATGGGGATGTGAGCAACACATCACTTTGGTCTTTTATATGCGGCTCGAGCGCTTGTTCCGGAATCACTTTGTGATTCTGTATTTGAACATCATGGTTCTTTGTAAGAACCATATAAAACAGTAGCATACACGTTTAATTGTTTTCTTTTCCAGCATGTTCCTGAAATTCTTCACTCTAAATCATTTCAAACCAGCCGATCCTTCACAATCTTTACAGGCACCTACTTGTAATTGTCTAACAAATCTTTTTGAGACGTTTGAATACATTTACCTGAGTAGCTAATAGAAGGCTGCAAGCGCTCCAAATTATCCTTAGTTGTCCAAACCTGAGCCAAAGTAGACT
>JACCGJ010023453.1:0-13598 GCA_013407085.1 Atriophallophorus winterbourni
GAGGCCAACCTTGAGGATGTCGAGTTTGTCGACACCCAGGAGCTCACGGCGGGGGCCCACTCCCCTCTGACGGGGGGCAGCCGGACCAGGTCCAGGTCCAGAGCCCCGATCTCAGAGACAGAGTCAGAGGAGGAGCCTAATTGCCTTTGAGATGAAAGTTTTGTATATTTCCAATGCCAAAGCTCATGAAAAAGTCCTCCCTTGTCAAATAAAAGTTCTTTCATGGTCAAAAAATAATTTATTTCGGAATTCGTTTCATTTCAGCGAAGAATAGCGAATTTTAACGAATATTAGCGAATTATAGCAATTTATAGCAAGTTTTTTGTGTCGAAAACGAGGTTTTTGGGGGACATCGAAGTTGAGCGAAGATTTTTCGCTAATATTCGTTATGGCTGTGGTGTGTAAGTGCAGGAGATGTGAGCACTCTTGAAACGGGTCATTTCCATTGATTTTGATTGGTTGACTTAGATCCATTAGGTGGAAGTTGGCTGTGCCATTCAAGTATAACGTTGTTTACTACTTTCTCCAGTTATAAGGCTCACTGACACTATCCTACGGATGACGGCAAGCCAGGAGCCGGTTGTGGTGTGCAAGTACGAGGGAAGTGAGTACACCTAAAACAAGTTCTTATATCCGTTAAATGCTTTCGCCTTTTTAATATAATGTAAAATTTTGAGTGGCCCCAAATTTCGGTACGTAACTAGTAAGTGTGCATTTCAGCTTGGCGGCAAATCGATGAATTCCGTTCGGGTTTGAGTATCGATTACACCACATTGATTTGTTGATTATGATTAATAAACACCAATCGATTATTCTCTTATAGACACCCTTCTAGATTATTTCACTTCATCAATACACTGTACAGAGCTTAATAATACAATACGAGTTCTTGTTGCGTTCGCTGTCATTCTTTTTGTTTCATATTCTGTCGGGTTCAGTTCAGTATAAACTAATTAATTCCTGGTCTAATTCTATCACAAGCTCCTAAAAAGCGAAAGTCTTATTTTCTTTCTTTAATATAAAGAAGCAAAATAAAGTAGTTAGGAAATTTTTACATAAAATTTGTTTCGTCGTGTCGTGTTTAACCCTTAACTGCCTGAATTATGTTTTACATTGAAACAATTTTTTTCTCATGCATTTTTGTGATGTAACTGCTCTCCTTATATGGGGACAGAAAGTATTTTTAGTTTTTTTATATATTACGGAAAATATATAAGTGGGACAAATTCGGTACAATCGTCCTGTGCTGGCACTTTTTCCATTGATTTCCAGCTATAGTCATATGAGACATAAAAGGTAAAAAAGATTTCTCAATTAAATTTTTTAATGTGAAACACACACAAGGTAGAAAAATAGGTTGAATAGAAAATAATGTATTTCCTTCATGCAGTCATCGCGATCAAAACCCATGGAATGCCGCAAAACAGTTTTTATGCATGTCTAAGCATAAGTGGACATTGCATTTAGTGCAGAATATCTTCGTTTTTCCAGGACAGTTTTTGAACCTGCATCGGTTTCTTTTTTTCTCGACACAAGGTACATGTGCCACTTGGTTCAACCTCACATCGTCGGATGGGGCTCCACACCTTCTTTTGCTGATAGCGTCTTCACCTCTTAGAGATGGGCATCCACGTTTAGGAGGCAAGCAAATGTTTACAGCTTTGGTAAGGGTGAAAGCTACCTCAAGTTTGAAGGAAGCAAGCTGGAGCACTTCTTTTTTGGAAGAGAAAGCCTCTTGCAGTCTCTACGATAACAAAGCCATGAATTAACTATAGCCATGTCAATGAAGTGATAGATCAGACGGTGATAAGCTTTCTTTGATTTCATGCTTATTCTATACAAAGAAAGAAGATGGTCTGCCAAATCTACACCACCCATTGACTTATTGTATCGTTTCACAATATCAGGGCAAGGAACTTCAATGGACCTCTTTGTAGTTTTATCAAATCTACGGACAGTTGATAGAGGATTTGCCCTGGCAAATGTAGACACCAAATTGACTACTTTGTTGTCGTACCAGCGAACCAGGGTGGCACTTGAATGTCCCTTCACCAGTTCTTTCTCCTCAAAGGAGCTCCTGCGTTTTTTCATTAGGCGCTTGTCAACCTTCATGTTTTTTGGCAAGCTAGCTAATCGTGGCAGTCTAACTGTGCAGCAACAAAATATTCCCACATCTGACAAGTATTGCAGAAGGGGCACAGAGGGTAGTAATGGTTGAATATTCAGTCGATTTTCGAGGTTTTTCGTGAACTGAGTCAGTTCCTCGAGTATTCCGGTGTTTGTCGCTTGTGAATTAATTTTCCACGTTGACTAATGTCACGCTCAGTTTCGCTGTCTTCATTTGTCCGCCAGTTTCACAAAGTAACCAGACAGCTGAGTGACCTCAATTTTGTTTTCTACTCTCCCGTGACTCAACCGGCGCGCTGTAGGGTTAATTAAGCAAATTTGGTGGGCTTTTACAACCATCGGAGCATGGATGCCAGAAATTTTGTTTGTCAATAAAGTGGAATACTTGCCTATTAACATATGAGCGCGTTATTTTCAAGAAAATTTGTTTAACGCCTAAATTAAGTAATGCTAGCTAGTGGCCGCATGATGAGCGTTGAATTAGAATAACCTCCCTCTGAGGTACATTGTTACGTGTTCTTTTAAATAGGTGATTGAACTAGAAGTAACCATTTGAACTATCGAGAATGCATGTAAGCGATAACAATAATGGTCTTTACGGTAGTGAAATAAAACTTACGCGAAAAAGAGTGTTTAGGAGCTGGTGGGGATATCGACTCTAGATGGAGGACTCAAAGCTAACTGACCGTTACAAATATTGATATATATATATATATATATATATATATATATATATATAGAGAGAGAGAGAGACTTGTACGTAAAATCAAAATATTGTATTCAGGTTTATCGGGTGTTGTGTGTTGTAAGCCGAAAAACCTGAATGCAATATTGGGATTTCATATACAATTAAATACAACATTTAATTAATATAACGCATTATAAAAAATATTTTTCAGCATGAATTCGGCATCGATTTTAAAATATTTTCCGTTTACTACTCTAAAAACAGACAAATAGCATCTATTTGTGTAAAGATTTCAGAACAAATATGCAAAGAGTCTGGAATTGAGGGATTAAAAAGCAAACGCTACGAAGGACCACAAATTTACGTTATGAATGAAATTGTGAAAAATAGTGTATAACAGGCATATCAAAATGTACGGCTCACAAATAATGTTATTTTGCATGTGTAAGTCCAATTTCGTTTGAAAAGTCGCCATGCAATTAGAGTTCACCACACGTTGTGGTAGGAAATTCCATAATAATGATTGCACGCACGGAAAAATGGCGCCCGCAATAAATACGTGAAGTTGCGATGTGGATGGATAAGGTTTTTCGCATGTCACTTTATGTCGATATTCTGGATATAAAAGTCTCAAAAGGTGTCTTTCGACCCACAGGTCTTAATCATACACTGTTTGGAGCATTACAAAGACCCATCACTAACTTTGTCAATCTGTGAATAAATTTATTAAAGAGTGCAGCATTGTTCCACCGGCAAAATCCCAGACCCAACCGCTGAGTCCATCGTTCGATAAAATAGAGTTTATTACTAAAAACATTCCCAAACTTATTCCAACGAATTGCTGATGTTCAAATTCAAAGTAATTCAGAGTTTTAATGATCCAAAAAGCAAATACTTTGCAGTATCGTTATCGGCGAGAATTCTCCACCTATTGTTCGAAAGACACCTAGCAATGTGTTGATCTTTCTGCAAACATTCAGACAGTGAACTACATGGTATGGCTTTCAACTAATCAATACCCAATGTCAATTCCCACGGATCACAATGCCAAGCTTTCAGTTCTCATTCGATATATCCGAATAGTTTTGCTCATCTGAGTGCGAACTGACATACTACTCCCAGCCGCACAGGCGTGTCTAAACCCCGTTGCAATTGCTCACAATTTGCAGCAAAAAAATGATCCGCGTACAACAAAACTGTTTTTGTGATTTTTCGAGTGGAAGCAAATCGTTAATGTGCATCAGAAAAAGAACCAGTCCAGCACAGAACCTTTTGGGACTTCGCTGATAGATTTCATCTTCTTGGACAACATTTGGTTTGCTTAACTTTCGCACAGTAAGCTAATAAATAGTCACATATTCGCGAGAAGTATAGATTACATCTTCCTACTTCTATCTGTTTTTGTTAAAGCACATTTTAATTCACCCTTTGAACGGCTTTAGACACGTCTAATTAGCAAACCTGAATACATTTACCTTTAACGAACTCTTTCGTCCAGTCTTCCAACACGAAAAGATCATTGTGTTGATAGGAAACTTTGCAATCAATTGGTGTGCCTGGAAGGATGTGATAAAAATGTAAACAAAAATCAATAACCCAAATCAATACGCCCATGTTGTTTTACGATAATTTTGGAGAGTGATTTTCAGTATGCGAATTATCTGTTTATAAGTTGGGAAATACCGTTTTACTTTTTGTGTAACGGATTGTGAAATACATTTGATGTGATAGTGGGCGCTTTTTAAGCGACAAGCCGCTGGTTAGTTAATCGTTTAATATGCGTAGTTGGAGAATTTGTTCAATCAGATGGAGAAAGCACAGTCATAAGCCTAAGAGAATCAACAACAATACTGTCCGGAAGTACACCTCTGCACATCGTAAAATGAGCATCATAGACAGGCTGTAAAGTTGAATATTAGCGCAGCAATGCTAACGTCCTCGTCGTCCTCGTCAGAAAGTTACGGTTGACCTGCCTACCGTGAGCGCCAAAGGAAGGACAAACCAGTACAAAATAAAACATGTTTCTTATCATAAAAATTCATTGTTTGTATAAAATTTGTAAATTGTTCGAAAAAAACACAAGGGCTCTAACAACCGTATTCGTAGCTTAAACACGACACGATGAAACAAATTTTATTTAAAAATTTCCTACCCATTTTACTTTGCTTCTATAAATTAAAGAAAGAAAATAAGACTATCGCATTTGTAGGAGCTTGTGTTAGAATCAGACCAGGAATTAATTAGTTTTTACTGAACTGAACCTAACAGAATGTGAAACCAGAAGAATGACAACAAACGCAACAAAGTGATTCAAAGTTGTAATGGTATAAAAAGCATTTAGCTTAACAAAAACCATAGTATGGAGTTATGAGGTATATACAATAAAAAGAACAGGAATTCGTATTGTATTATTAAGCTCTGTACAGTGTATTGATGAAGTGCAGTAATCTAGAACGGTGTCAATAAGAGAATAATCGATTGGTCTTTATTTAATCATAATCAACAACTCAATATGGTGTAATCGATACTCAAACCCGGACGGAATCCATCGATTTGCCGCCAAGCTGAAATGCACACTCACTAGTTACGTACCAAAATTCAGGGCCACTCAAAATTTTACATTATATTAAAAATGGCGAAAACATTTAACAGATATAAGAACTTGTTTTAGGTGTACTCACTTCCCTCGTACTTGCACACCACAACCGGCTCCTGGCTTGCCGTCATCCGTAGGATGGTGTCAGTGAGCCTTATAACGGGAGAAAGTAGTAAACAACGTTATACTTGAAAGGCACAGCCAACTTTTAGTTGACCGATCCACCTAATGGATCTAAGTCAACCAATCAAAATCAATGGAAATGACCCGTTTCAAGAGTGCTCACATCTCCTGCACTTACACACCACAGCCTGTTACTTAATGTTTACCGTCATCAGATGAAGACAGTATTAGCTTCATAGGTGGTTTATGGATTATTTACTCGAGGTTGAACCGGATCGACGATCAGTCACCGATGGATAAAATACATAGCTCGCTACGGTTCACGTGGCGAGGTCGGTTTAAAGGATTAATTAGATTTTTGAATAATTCTAATAGATGTATAACGTATAACAAAGGCAGCACGCTCTGCGTCTGAAGGATGCATCTTCATGTTACTCAAGGCATCGTTTTTGAAAAACGGAATGCATGGATTGCCTGGCAGTAATTATCGGGTAAACATCTACAGCAATCGCTACCAAGTTAAAATGAATTGGAACCTACAAGGCAGTTCCAGTGAACATCAATCGCAAATTGGGCAGCCATCCCTATTTGAACACATTTTTTGCACCGACCACACATGTGAACCTTCAAAGCAGAACGTGATATGGTCAGGATGAAGCTTTATATTGAAAGACTTCAAAATTATAAAGGTAACACAAAATTATGAAAAAGGGCAAAAGCAAACGCAATCCGGGTGAGGATAGTGTGGGAGTATTCGGTGGAAACAATTGGGGCTTTCAGTAATCGGTACTCGCATTGCAAAATTCTGACAAAGTACATTACCAACATGATACATTTAAATTCTAACCATATCCCGAAACATAAGAGCAATGATCCCAATTTTAGAATTCGCAGTCGCACTAGAAAATGGTTGAAAGAGCGAAATTTGTTATGGGTTATTCATAAGATCGCCAGAACAGAATCGACCTGGGAAAACTTTCCCAAATTGCGGAATCAAGTCACAAATCTCATCCGAGAGAATAGAAAATATCACCAGCTTCAGCTAGTAGTAAGAATGCAACGAAATCCCCAACTACTTTATCCAACCGTTGACAACACGACGGTGCTGGAACCCAATGTTTTTCCGATCTTAACAGAAAACGGACTAACTGATTTGTGCTGGATACCGCGAACAATCTAGCCTGTTTTTATTCATAAGTTTTCAAACCCAAGAATGGATTTCTACCCTCGAAATTGTCAGCAACAATTGTGCCCGAGGGTATAGGCGATATTTGTGTCAAATCTGAAATAGTGTGGCATAACCTACGCAGTTTGAATGTCAACAGGTCCCCGGGAGTCGACGGAATCACACCCGCAATCCTAAAGTTATGTGACAGTCAATTGTGTGAATCACTCAGTGATTTATTTAATCACTCTTTGAGCGAGGGTGTTGAACGAGCTGACTGAAAGAGAGGAATCATAACACACATCTACAAAGGTGGAACTCGTTCAGACCCATCAAATTATCGCCATGATACACTTCTTCCATTGATCTCAAAAATTATGGAACGAATTGTGGGCGAAATAATCCATTGTCCTTCTGAGACCCAAATATGTTGTCCAGAGAGCCACGCTGATTTCGGAAGTCTCGTTTTTTTGACTAACCTGCTGGAGACAATGAACGACTTGACTCAGGTAGTGGATGAGGGAGGTTGTGTGCATGCGTGTTACTTGGACGTATCAAAGGTGTTTGGTCGCGTGCACCATTCTATACTCTTGAGCAAGATGTAAGATGCTGGTATTAATGAGTTCCTTCTTCCTGGCTGAGAAGCTACCTCCTTGATCGCAAGGCAACATTTCTCATCGATGGTGTGATGTCTGGGGACATCTAAGCCACTAGTGGTGTCCGATATGGCCCTGTACTTGGTCCGGTTCACTTTTTGATATACATCAATGACCTTCCGAAACTCGTCACAGCCAAGCTGGTTCTCATTCGGATGATGTGAGCCTGGACTGTTTGCGCTTACAGAGCGATTTTGGTATACTGAGCAGCTGGTCAGTGAGGAACAAGCTTCCATTCAACTTCTTAAAGTGCAAAACGTTGCAGATAGATAAGAATTTCCCATTCTTCTACAAACTTGGATCCCAACAACTGGAATGGACAACATAAGAAAATGGCCTTGGCGTTTGGATTAGTGGAAATCTTAAAAATAACATGCAATGCGAAGCCGTGTACAACCGAGCACGACGCATGCTAGGTATGCTTCAGCGTTTTTGGACGTTTTTCCATTGAAACATTCCACCCTGCTCATGAATACGTATATTAACCTAGTGCTTGATTACTCAGTGCAAGTTTGGGCATCATGGTTACCAAAATACATCAAGCTGCTCGAGAGGATTCATCACAAAGCAACTAAAATGGTGAGTTGTCTTCGCGACCTCTCTTATGACTATCGACTTGCATAGTGACGTGCAGTTGGATTAATTTTGAACTCCGATATTTTTGTATATAACTTTCATAGTTTTCATCCGAAAGTTTGCTACGACGGATCTACTCTTACAAGAATTATCCATCTACGACGTGTCGTTCTTTGAGTGCGTCACCCGTGGATTTTCTGCAGTTCGTCCGTTTATTTGAATCGCTTTTGTGTTTCTGCTGTTAGATAAACCCATCGGTGTTTACCACTGTCGGGAACGACTTGGAGAAATACTCAACGTGAAATCAATTTCACGCTAATATTCTTAACGCGAAGCTGGCAAATTCGAAGCTAAATCGAGTGACGAAATATTCCTAGAACTCTTCATACTCTGTCAACTCCACACAATATCACACCCTGCCGTATCGATTTTTGTGCTCATGATTTGTACTTTTGGTTGGCCCCGTTAACATGAAACGATCCGATGTTCGCGACACATGCGTCGTGTGCAAGAAAGTCGTCAGTGGTAAGGTCAAATCTGTCACATGTCGCAACTGTTCCCACGCCAGTCACGCAAAATGTGATAAATCATTGACCCTGGAGGCGATATCGATCCTGGATGATGAAAACAAGCCTGTTGTATGCTACGTGTGTAAAAATGGTCGAACTAAACCAAATGCAGAATTAGGTGCTCGAACAAGTGTCTAGCAAAGCAACCTGTATGATCGGATGCTGAGATTAGAGCTCAGCATACAAACGTTGAGGGCATCGGTCACCGCTCAGAGTTCTCAGTTTGCCGGTATAGGTTTCGATAAATTGAAAACCACTGACAGTAATACCGATCAAATAAAAGCTGCATCTTCGCAGATTATTCAACAGGAAGGTTCGACTGTTGCAAATGTGCCGGAGGGTCTTTAAGAGCGCTCTTTGCATCAAGACGCCACCTTTGCAAATTCGGCTGTTAAAGGCCTGTCTGACCAAAACGTTCCTGGTTGGTAATACGTTACGGAGCCAAAGACACTTGCTCATCTAAATGTTCAGCGAAAACCCTCAGGTTCAAAATATCAGACACGGTACAACATACTCCTGAAGTGGACATGATAGGTATTCGATCTAAGGCAGTTGAAACGCAACGCAACCAGCGAAAGCGACAGGCACACTGTGTTGTTTCTTTCTGTTCCGTCAATATCAAGTTCCACACTGCTTTTCTGATTTGTCACTACCCTATCGCTTTATGAACCCTTTTGTTTATTTTGCGCAAAACTTACCGTAATCTCGATCGCATGGGACGTTCGGACATTAAAACTTGGCTTTGATTTTGTGTTTAAAAAATAACGATTTGGGTACTTGTCGTTTGTTAGTAGTCTAAATGCTAAATGCCATTTATGCAGATCGTTTATTTGACTTCTGATTGGTTGCATCGCGTAAACCGTGATATGATTGGTTGTTCATTTTTCCAGTTCCGATGAGATGCTCTGCATGTGTCCTCCGTCAAGTTGGTAATGATGAGTACTAACGATATCACTCGGAATTTCCAGGAAATCATTGGTAAACGCACGATCGGAAGTTTGGAGGAGTTGAAACACTTGCTGACAGATTTCGCGCGAGTTTCTGGTACCCACTATTCAATATTGAACATATCTCGGAGAATACGGCAAGAATACGACGCCCGCTCGGAATTAGTGTATCACACAAGCCAGCTTCAACTCTGAGAAGCCAACTAGTCAAGGTCGAATACACGTTTGTTAAGGAGGAAAGAAATGACCGAATCTCATGTTCCGATCGTGAGAAATATTATATTGGACAGACTGGAAGAAGGTTAGATACAAGGATACATGAACACAAACTAGCTACACGACGACAAGACCACAAATCATTAACATCGGTAGACATGGATCGTGAAGGACCCGAATTCAATTGGGATAGAACAGAAATCATTGCCAAAGGCAGAACTCATCGCGTTCGAGAGTTACTCGAAACGTGGTATTCGACACCAAAATCAGTCAAAGACCATATTCAATTGGATGGGGTCTACGGACAAATGAGAACACGGCAACAACGAGGACATGCAAGGATTCTGGTCAATCACAGTAGATGAGGTCGCAACGCAGCAGATAAATTCGAATGATGTTCATCTCCCAGTTGCTCCGAATGTAGTTTCGTTGAGGACGTGACCTAGTTTGACAACGAAACTTCTGCAATCAGCCATACCAACTCTGAGAACAATTATGACCTACAATCCGGTACCTGAGCTACAAGTTTTCAATACTTGGTACTGTGCTCTCAAACGTTACAGACTGAAAAGCTCGCCACCTCGTCGCGTGCTTATGCAAGTGCCATCTGATCTCGTCATAATTGTGGCTTCATTGAATCAACAAAGAAGAGGCCGAACAGCATGAAACCGTTGAAGCGGACTGAACCCTTCATATCATATTGGAAATACAATCGTTTTGAGCAAAATTGAACACATCCTATAATATCATGCATTTTGAAATGACCATTTCTGTTAACATAGCCGAATGCTTTCTATTAATTATTAAAATCAGCCGTTGCCGGTACTTTTCTCGAAGTTGGCTTTTTGCTTCGATTATATTTTTGTCTTGCATCTCTTGTGGGCACACTCCTGCAAGCACACAAGAAGCGATCGATAAAGTAGCGGTAAAAATGATGCTAACTAGAGGAAAATTTCAAAACAGATAAGGGACACTATGATCATCACGCTATTTAAGAATAATAGCGAAATAGGCGACTGCATCGGTTGCCGAAGAATCTTTATTCGTGATGTATTCGATAAATTGTATGCAAAACTTTTGCATATGTAACTGTAAGAATTATCTGAAAGCGTTTACTTCGAATCTTATTGTGGCTTCCAAACGGGATGTCTAACGTTATACATGGCCTTCTCCGCTGAGATATCGTAGAGAATAAACTCTCAATTGTAGCTTTTGCATGATTTAGAAAAGTGTTTAGACTACGTTACCAGGGGTGGATTTTAATGTCTTGATTTTGGAGGCTACCTATCAAAGTCGTTGCCTTTCCAATCTGACACAAATTAGTCAATCGAATTTAAAGTTTACAATACTGAAGCTTTCAAAATTCGCCAAGGATTTAAACAAGAATGTATTCTTGCTTCCATACTGTTCGACATCTTCTTTGATCATTTACTGAAGCAAGTTTTAGGACGAGATCAGATGGTATTTACTCACGCAAGCGTTGTGATTGTAGTCTTCTCAAGCTGACACATTTGATATTGTATAGACGTACTAACCGTGACATATGTTTGCACATCCGATAGCCATCATTACTCTCTTACAAAAACAGTTTCATTCGCTATTGAGTTGCCGTGTATCGATATGCATAAACTTTCGGTTGCCAGTCAGAAATGATTACCTGCAAAGTCTTTGGACTTAAAATCACTGTTGAAAGCCGTCAACTGGAACCAGTAGATCATTTCTCATATATTAGTTCAACTATTGCACATAACCTCTTGCTTGATACTGAGTTTGATAAGCGGTTTGTCAGAGCAGCGGCCGTCTTGTTTGAACTCTTGTGTCTGGAGCAACCGCATGCTTACCATGAAGACAAAAATAGTTGAGATCACTGGCGATTGCCTTCCTCGACCCACAAGACTTATGCGTAAGTTTTACAATCAGATCGCTTTGGCATTACTTCGCTTTTCTTGTCACGATGTTTGACGACATGGTCTAACTGCGAAGGCAAGTGCTGTGACCTGTCTTGTCTGCTCAGGCAATATACACGCTAGCTGTTTTAAAAAGATCGAACCTAAACTCGATTCCTTCCTAGAACCTCGCATGGAACCAACGTCCTCTATACTCAAACAAACAACAAACGACAGTTGTATTTTAAAGAATTACACACCTATTTCAGTGGACAAAAGGATTTGGGTGTGATATTAAGCAGCCACTGTAACTCTGTCTATCGCAAAACATCACAGAAACTGTCACTCCTAAAGAGAATTTTCGGTAGGTTCTCAAAACAGACAATTGCCGGCATTATAAATACGTACATAAGGCCCACGATGGAATATGCAGTTCAAGCTTGGTCGCCATGGCTTAAAAAAGATGTTGCGACTTTGCAAAGAATATATCATCGAGCCACCAAAATTGTCACCGGACTCAGCCGGAAACCCTACAATGAGCGAATCAAAACGCTAAATTTATTTGATTATCCACGTCGTCGTCTCCGAGGAGATTTGATTTTGGTTTACAATATTTTGAATACCGAAAATAACAGTCTGCAGGGCTTATTTATTCTACGAAGCTCGCATAATAGAAGAGCTCACACATTTATTCTAACAGTCCCTCACTCGCGACTCAACTGCAGACGACATTTTTTGCCGTGCGAGTTTGTTTTATTTGGAACAATCTACCAGATTATGTTGTAAACTCACCAAATCATCAGATTTCAAGAGAAGTCTTAATGCATTTTTGACCCTGAACGCATGCGTCGAAGAAAACTATATATCTTAACACCATGCGTCTACATTTGTTATCTCACCAATCGAAAACAATTTCTGCCATTTGGATTTTTAATTGATTCTTGAACTGCTCAGTAAGCAACCTAATCCCATTTTTGCTTGTAATATTATTCGTTGTTGCCATATTATTCTGAGGTTTTTTTTGTAAAGCTACATGCTTTTTAGACCATTAAAATTGAATTGAATCGAACAATCGATCAGCCACCCAGTTCCAGTTCCTGTAATATGTACGAATATACCAGAACCCGATGCTTCACTATTTGAGGCTCGGAAGCAACAGGAGCTTAAGGCGTGGTTTGACCTCTGCAAAATGATGAAACTAAATCAGGTTACACCTACTTCATTGAATCGACGTACTAGAAATCGTGATTCGCCACACCACGCCAAACCACGATTGCTTGAAGTAACCGTAAACAATGAAAAGGACTTGGATGATATATTGCAAAACGCATACATGCTACGAATTAGCTCAGAAACACCATGCCGCGTCTACCCCGATATTCTATGGCGTAAGAGACACGGCGAAACCACCGAACTTGAAAACCTTTCCTCCCGTAGTCTCATTTTACTTGGGGTTCCGGAAATCATAGGTGATTCTTCCATTCTTCCCGCTAGCCACGATCGTAAGCAGTGGAGATTTCTGATAGAAATTATGAACATTTTCGAGGAAGTTAGGTTCGATATTTTCCGTCTGCCACGATCTCCGAAGTACAATGAAACTGGTTCAAATCCACTGAAGGTGAACCTTTTAAACAGCGTCATGGCCGATACACTAAGATGCACATGGGAGGCCTCGAAACACAAGTTACTGATAGGTGTTATCTTATCTAATCCTAGCGTCAAAGTACGAGACAACGCAAATGCTTTTATATCCGAAATCGATCAGAAGTAGTAGAAGAAAAAATTGGCTTTATTAATATAAACGAATTTTCAGCAGTTACAAAAATTCCACCAAATAATTTGAAACAAATTGACCGACAGCTCCCGATATCAATTTGTAGACCGAACGATGTTTCTTTTCCGTCTTGATTGATAATTTCCGCATGTGATCCAGTTTATTAACAAATGGTGTAACCAAAAGTTTTGAGACAAAAGTGTCAAAACAATTCCCGGTATCTCGTAATTCCTTCAAAATTGCGCGTCGAAAATTAGCCTCAGTTGATACGAAAA
>JACCGJ010023455.1:0-21415 GCA_013407085.1 Atriophallophorus winterbourni
GTTGCTGATCGCCATTCAAATTCAATCAAGATTAAGAAGTATGCATCATGCGGAAGATTTCACTGACGCCATACTTGCCAATTCATTCAGGCCACATATCATAAGTGCGGAAAAAATGTCAAAACAAATCTGTTTGTCGAACTCCTAAAACATACTGGACTGATTTAAGAAATGCAACGTTAGCGATATTTGTGATGAATTTAAATCATTATCTCTGGCAGTGACACCTTGCAATTCTACCAATAATCGGTAAACTATTTATTGTGTTTCTAGTGGCGCATCGTTAGATTTTATTCTAAATACGGAGAGCGTTCAGTCGCTCATTATCCAGAGAGATGTAAATCAGTTTGCTTCTCATGCGAAACTCCAACCTTCTAGTCTCACAATGGAAGGCATCACGGGACATCGTATTCCTATTGTTGGATAGTGTATGATTTCCATCTGAAATGAAAATAATACTGCTGCCTGTCCATTGAATGTTATTAAAACTGGCCCATCTATTCTCGGTTTGAAAGCAATGCAAGCTTTAAAAGTTAGTCTATCTCTTTTGACATCGTCTGAGGATACACCGGAGTTAAAGGATCTGATAATAAAAAGTTCGAAAGCAACAGGTGGAATGCGAATTCCTCCAATTTCTCTTGAAGTAGAAGGAAAACCTGTGTTTCTCAAACGCAGTCTTATCCCATATGGACACCCCTTGATACTGTCCCTCATAGGTCATTATTATCAAAACTTGAATCATATGGCTTAGTACAAAGATCTCGTAATTGAGTAAGGAACAATTTCTTTTTGACTAAATATGCTAAAATACATGAATTCTCTTCCAATATATAAGACCCGACTAATCTTTACAAGAATTTGAATCACATCTAGCTTTATTTCTTACCATAAAAATACGCGATTTACTTAACTCAGGTTTTCTAACTGATGATCTATATAATGATGGCATACCTGGATATTGAATTAATTTTCACAACTTTTGTAAAAACACCCATTCGCTTTCGAGTATTTACTTTTCAGAATAACTTTTTAATTGGCACATAAATAAACTGGTCTACAGGAGACCTCGGCCGGACATGAACATATTTCAGGATAGAGAATTCTATATTAAACAATCAAAATAAAAAATTATAGGAAAATTCACAACACATAACATCACGCATCTTTGATGAACAATATCCATTACACATCATAGCTCACCAAAACATTTTTCTTTCACGCAATGAATGATCTGCGTGTTCAATTTCCTGTAAATCGTTTATTGTCGTAGCCGATAGTCCTGTAAAATATGGTGACTCTGAAATCCGTACTCGAATCAATTATATTCTCAATTTTTGAAAACGACATGCCGAATATCAACAAGTATATAACCGAACTCTTTTCCAAACTTATAAATGTGGCCGAAGTTTAATAGTCAGGAAGATTTTCAATTGCTCTAGAAGAATCTAGATAACCTCCACGCTTGATGACAAAAAACGCCAATGCATCAATTTTCAAAAATTCACATGTTGAACCTAGCTTAATGTTTGCCATTTGGTACGCACAGGCTCCCCGGACAACAGAACAAAAGGAATTGCGACTGTTGATAAGTAACATACCAGGTATGTCAAGAAACTGCAATTCATTTTCCTAGAAAAAATGATAGAAATGTTCGTTTCACAGGATAATATTCGTAAAATTGATACGTACATAGACCACATGATACAATAAGATGTACAAACATGTTCGCCATTGCATAATAATGTAGTGATCGAGCGATTCAGATGCAAACCATATAATGAGCAAAACGCAAACTTGATGTTTTTATAATTCACGTCGTCGTCTATGATGACATTTATGAAGGCTAACAATCTTTTAAATACCGCAAATCACTTTTGACAATAATTATGTATTCTGCGTGGCTGGCATAAGAAAAAGCTCACACTTTGAACTTGATTGTTCTTCACTTACTACACAACCTTTGACGACGTTTTTGCCTTGCGAAATGTTTTTACTTGGAATAATATAACCAATTGTATTGTAAACTCCCTAAAACAAATTAGGTTCAAGTGAAATCTTGATGCCTTTTTTGGCAGTTAAACCGTGCGTCCAAGAAAACTAAACGTTCTCGCCATATGGATCTACATATGTCACTGCACTGTGTAAACGAGAACAATTACTGCCTTTTGGATTTTTACCATATTTTTGAAATGCCCATTAGGAAACCAAACCCTGTTTTGCTCGTTATATTATTCATAGTTCCCATATTATTATATGGATTTTCGTAAACATAAATGCATTGTAGACTACTAAGATTGCATTAAATTGAATAAATCTGAACACTATTATCTGACAAGTTTCTCACGGCGTTAAACGACTTGGCGAAAGAGTTGTATATATGTAATAGCATTTATCATCTGGAAATTTTCGAAGTTTTTAGAAAAAGTCAATCACCGTTTGCAACTGCACAATGTAATACGTTTTTATGAAACAGCTGTTTTTATGTGACAACTGCCTACCATTTCTGGATGTAAACGTGCGAAGAATGGAAACAAAAAACCTCGAAACAAGCATATACAGGAAAGGAACACACACGGATCAAATTTTGAACTATAAAAGCAAGCACCCGGCAACCCACAAGCGAAGCTGCGTCCGAACACTGTTCAACCGCGCAAAAACACACTGCAGTACCGAGGAACTCAAGAAAGAAGAGGAAAAGTATTTATTCAAACTCTTCCGGAAGAATGTATACCCAAAGGATTTCATCATTCGCAACATGGACTCGACAACCCAAACGCATGTGAACAACACGAACACGGTAAGGTTAACACTACCCTATATACAACATGCATGTGCGACCGCAAAGTAAATAATTTTATCTGCATGATAGTTCTTCAGATCTTGTCTAATACGATACCAATTCTTGAATGGTAATCATTTCCATGATAATACGATATTACGGCGGATCCGAGTTCCAGGAAATTTGACCCTAATTATTGAGATATTTATAACGTATTTCCAGTAGTTGAGTGTTGACTAATGCGATTTTTGAAGGAAAGAATTGTCAATATCACGAGCAAGATCATTTGATGTAGTTAACGGCCAAGAGAAAATAGCAAGCTTTAGCGGTCCTACAAAATTTTCGGCTAATCTATTTGACCGTGGAATTCTTAGTACAGTAAACATATGTCAGCAGCTAATTGAATGTAGTAACTGAGTAAAACGTGAAACTGAGAAATGGCTTACATTATTACTCACATCAGCTAAAGGTACACCTTACCGACTAAAAACCACTTGTGAGGCAACCATTGTGAAATCGGTTTTTGGTTAAGTAGTTAGGAATACATTTAGCTACTTTAAATACTTTGCCAGTCTTCACGAGCCGATGGCCACGGAGTCTATTTTGGTGTATGACTGAATAATTTGTGCTGACAGAAGTTGCTGTTCTACGTATATTAGCATCTATTTTAGGCTACCAACATAAAGGTCCGGCCAACGATTGCATTTGTTCAATGCATAAGTGTTCCGAATGAAAATCATCAATCATTTGTTCACAAATGAAGGAGAATTAAAATCACGATCATTTATACACAACAAACATTCAAGTTTCAAACACAATTCATCATGACTATTATAGTAATCTAGAAAGATTTTTTCTTAGATGGGGATGACCAGCACCGTTTTAACGCAGTCATTATCGGACTAAACTTTTTCTTTGTTCCAACTATAAAATCTGAACGAGAGACTCAGCGGCTGAAACAAGAATTTTTTATAAGTCACCACTTTACGGGATAAGAAATCTACAAGCATAATTTGGTTGCGGTCTGTTCTTCAAAGGTTTAAATATATGCAACATGAGATATGCTCCATCGCTGAACCATTGCTGCGGTAGATTTCACCAATGAAAACTTCAGAGTGTAAATAAATTTCACTGCTTCACGATCGATTAGTATAGTTAATTTAGGACCAAATAAATATTTGTGTAAGCGTATGAAAGCCCAATAAACATGAGACGCTTCTCAATGAGTCTAAGCATAACTTTGTCTCGCCTAATCAATCGACATGAAATACCAATACAAGATGAACATTTTTCTCTAAAACAGCACCAATTCCATGAGTAGTAGCATCTGTGATTAAAACAGAATGTAAATTTGGTTTCGTACAGTATGAACAGAACATCTCGAAGTGACTTTTTATGTTCGACAGTCCATTCGAACGTTGTAGTATTTAATAATGTAAACAATAGATACCCAACTGTTTAAAATTTGAAATGGACTTAGAATTAGATTGCAACACTTTCCTTACCGTTTGAAGTTCACAGAAAGAATTTGATGATTTCAAATCTACCAGAGGTTTAAGAAGATTTTGATCTGGTCGGAGTCCATTAGAAAGTACACGGTATCGAAATTTTAATAACATGTATAGTTATATTTTCAAAAGTTGAATGTTTGCTGCTGCGATATTGAAGGAAGAAATGGTTAATAAAAAGATCAAGTTTAGTAAATGTTGTTCGGTATCACAAGGAAATCGCACGTTTCAGCTACCCATAATGTTCTCGGCTAACTCTTTCGATTGTGGTTGTCTGGCTGCAGTAAAAATGTTTAGCAACCATGTAAATGTAGCCACTGAGTAACATGGAAAACAGATAAATGGCTTCCATTCTCACTCACAACAGCTATAGGTAGAAATTTACGGCTGAAAATCTTTCGTAACATAAGCATTGTGAAATCAGAATTGAGTTTATTAGTTGGGAATACTTCTAGCTATTGTGAATCGAATCGATTATCGCAAGAGAATAGTATCTCTTTACGAATTGTCCACAATAATCTATAGGAATACGTTGACATGCTTCACAGGTCAATGGTCATGGAGTCCATTTTAATGTCTGTGGGAATAATTTATGTTGACAGAAATAGCACGAAGAAGCAGTTCTACGGATATTTGTATCAATTCGAGGCCACCGGCATAATAGTCTGGCCAACGATTTCATTTTTTAAATTGGTGATTGTGTGTTACAGTTTAAGATGCATTTCTTGGTTAAGTTGATAGGGCTTCATCAATCCGGACAGTATTTGAAGCAGAGTGGACTGCATTTATATCAGTATTTCTGTAATCGCTAAGGCTTACATCTTTTGGGATTTTGTGTTTCCAGCATTTGCAGTTGTAACGTACAGTATCAACCATGGTACTCATCAGGAAGTTTATTTTTAGTCGACGCGGCCCACTACCTTTGTAATTTGCTGAGGAAGGCAGCCTGAAAGTATCAACGACAACGGCCTTTTCAAAGAAAATAATATCAGCCAGAAAAGTCCATTGCCTGTAGACATGCTCAGCTCGTTTGTTAGCTTCAGGATTGACTGCCACCTCTGGGACTCCGAGGATGATGAGATTGCGATTTGATGTATTTCTTACGTCGCATGTATTATTCCTCATTTCGCACCATGGAATATCAGCATAATTACGAATATTCAGTGAATTGTTGCTAGTTGCTGCCAAATGTGGATGTCGCACCTTAATCGTTCTTCATTTTTTATAGCTTTGTATTTTCTCAGTCTTTTGTGGGCATCTGTGATCATCATGGATATCCATTCGCGATTTTGTTTCTCCAGTAGTTTTATTGCACGTAGATGATTGAGGGGTGGACGACGTTGTCGGCATTTCGGCGTTAATCAGTTTCGTTGGCATTCGTGTAGGAAGAAAAGCTGCTCGTTCGTTGATGCTGCTCGATGGCTATATGTTTCCCATCGTCTGGCATACTTGAACGTGTCTCAACCGAAGTTGTTTGATAATGAAGCGAATAATTGTATCTCAGGGATTGGATGTTGTGCGTTGTGTGTTCGCTGAGCTAGCATTGTAGCAGTAGCACGTTTCGTCATCAAACTAGATGACATCGTCAGCGGAGCCTCTTGCGAAGTGTTCGTAATCGTCGTGTTTTTTATACGCTGAGCGTTCCGTTTCTTTCCTCGTAATTGGCTGCTCTCAAGGTCATACGGCTTAATGTTCGGTTCTTTATTGGCACATAGATGTCGTCCAATTGAAAGTGTTGATTTAAAGACCGCGTTGTGGAGTGCCACGCTTCGAGGAATTCTCGTATGTGCCGCGTGCGTCCCCTTGCAATGACTCTGGTTCCAAACCAGTTGAATTGATCTCCTTGATCAACATGAATTGATAGTAGCGATTTGTAATCGTGCCTCCTCACCTCTGATTTGTATTCGCTCAGTCTGGTACCCAGTCGCCTTCCAGTTTGTCTAACGTAATGCATCTCACAATCCGCGCATGGTGTTTTTGTAGATTTAGATGTTTCCGTATCTTGTTTCAGCTCTGGAATTGCTTGTTTATGTGAAGCAATGTTTGATTCGCGTTGTGCTTTATTCTTAATTGCACTAGCAATGCTGTTCTCCACTGCATCAGCCATCACTATAAATTCTTGATTCTCGAGTCTGTTCACTGGAAAGTGAATTTAATAGGGGGGGGCATAATAGGGGTATACCCCTCAGTCTTCGTAACGCCTTTAATTATGCAGATATTCAAGCCTTTCTCCTACAATATTTGTTCAGCCTGCGACAGCTTCCTATTCGAATACATGCTGGATTCAAGGATTTATGTTTAAAAAAGCAAACACTTTACAACACCATAGGATTTCGGTATTTATGAGAATGTGAAAAATAATAATAATATTTATAAAATATTAAATGTACGGCAAAGAGTCTACAACATGGTATGCAAATGTTGTTCGCTGAGCTTGCGCAGTTGTTGTTGGACGTTTCGTCATCAGGCTAGATGATCTCATCAGCAAAACTTCTTTTGAAGCTCGGCGAATACCAATGGTTATATAGATATATATATATATATATAGATAGATAGATATATATATATATATATATATATATATATATATATATATATATATATATATGTAGATCTAAGATATTAGATGATCAATCGTGGAAGTTTGGCGCTTACAAAGCCGATTTGGATCTCTTGAAAGCTGGTCGGAGAGAATAAAACTTCCATTAAACTTCGAAAGTGTAAAAAAGTTGCAAAATAGGAAAGATTTTCCTCTCATACAACGCTTGGACAAAATCCACTGGATATGGACAACCAAAAGAATTGAAAGACCTCGGGTATGGATTAGGGGAAGTCTGAAGTAAAACCATCGTAAACACCGCGACCAAGGTTAAACCAGGTGTATTTCCTATCCAGACAGAGAACGGACGGACTGATAATGTCAAGGATACAGCTGATGCCCTAATATCATTTTATGCGCAAGTATTTTGTCCAAAGAACGTGTCAACGCTGACGTCTTTGCCGCACCCACTACAAATCGAATGCCTTAGCAACATCGAGGTAAATCCTACGGTTGTGCGAAAGCATCTACGCCGGCTGAACGTTCGCAAATCACCAGGAGAGGATGGAATAACACCCGCTGTTCTGAAATCATGCGAGCTGGAGCTTTGTGGCCCACTAAGTGATCTATTCAGGCACTCATTGAATACGGGAACCGTACCAACTCAATGGAAAACCGGTGTTATCACACCAATCTACAAAGGGGGCAGTCGTTCTGATCCGGCGAATTACCGCCCCGTGACGCTTCTTTCAGCGGTTTCTAAAATTTGGAACGCCTGGTGTGTGAACGACTTGTTGAACATCTCGAGAACCATCAGCTAATAACTTTCACACAACACGGATTTAGGAAAACATATTCATGCCTGTCTAAATTGCTCACGACTCTAAATGACTGGACGCAAGCACTAGACCAAGGGGGTTCCGTTCATGCCGGTTACTTAGATATATCTAAAGCATTCGACAGAGTGAATCACTCCTTACTGCTTCAGAAGCTGCAGAATGTTGGCGTCATCGGAAACCTACTAACATGGTTCACAAGTTACCTGTCTGGACGCAAAGCAAAAGTCAGAATAGATGGTGAAACTTCTCGAACAATTGAAGCCACGAGCGGAGTCCCTCAGGGTTCGGTTCTCGGTCCGATACTGTTTCTCATATTTATAAACGATCTACCGAACTTACTAGCATGTAAGCTTGTTTTATTCGCAGACGACGTAAAAATCTGGACGAAGGTCAACTCTATCGAGGACTGTCAAGTTCTGCAAGGAGATTTGGATAAACTGCACCAGTGGTCAATCCAAAACAAACTGCCATTTAATTTCCGCAAGTGCAAAATGTTGCAAGTCGGAAAACCCTTTCCATTTCCCTATACACTTGGCAGCCACCCGCTTGAATGGAGTACATCGCAAAAAGATCTCGGAATCTTGGTGTCTGGCACTTTGAAGAACAGCCTACAGTGCGAAGCCGTCTACAAGCGTGCGTGCAGCTTGCTAGGTTTACTGAAACGCATTTCGGACGTTTCCCACCACACTTACTCGTGAAATTACTAAACACTTACATACATCCTGTCGTTGACTACGCTGTACAAGCTTGGACGCCATGGATGGAAAAAAACATCTCGCTCCTCGAACGAATTTATCACAAGGCAACCAAAACGGTTACCGGATTGAATAATTCACCCTTTGAGCAGCGACTGACCAGACTAGGACTGTGCACCCTCGAGCGCAGACGTATCCTACACGACCTCACTCTGACATATCGAATCATCTACGCGAAATCCCACCCTCTCAAACACCTCTTTAAGTTTCGTTCCGTTGTCCCCACACGCAGCCACCCTTTGACCCTTCAAATCCCACACTCACGATTGAATTGTCGTCGTCACTTCTTCGTGTTCGTGTATGCTTCTGGTGGAATAGCTTGCCGATAGATATTGTTACCTCATCGAACGAGCACATCTTTAAACAAAGGTTACGAAACCTTATGTTGAGAACTACTGCGTTGGCCCCTACCTATTGATGTCTATATTTTTTAACGCACGGAACTACCGTCCATCCGAAGATTATTTTTCCTCAGTCTGTGTCGCCATTGGGGATTATTTTGCTCCACCTATGAAGAACATGGATATGATCATACAAGTAACGATTTTTTTATTATAATTTTTTATACGTATATCCTATGGTATTGTACGGCAATTTGCTTTTTTAACCATAAATCTTGAATCTTGAATCTTGAATCTCTACTGTATCGTTCATATACACGTACATCGTCCAAGCACCGAGCCTTGCGGAACTCCACTCGTGACGTCTATTTTTCTAGATAAGGTGCTGCCAACGCGAACTTGGACGTGTCTATCAGTAAGATAGTCCCTTATCCAATTCAGCAATATTCCCGTTATTCCATATGATTCGAGCTTTTCAATTAAGATGTCATAGTTGACTCTATCGAAAGCTTTGGAAATATCGATGTAGCAAGCATGTACAGCCTCACCTTCGTCTAGTGCCTTGGTCCAATCCTCGAACGTTGTAAGAAGGTTAAATAAACAGCAACGACCTCTTCGGTTCCAAAGGTTGTCACAGCCGGGGGTGGTAGTAGGAATGAGCCACCTACTATCTATAAAATGCTCCCACGTGGCGTGCGTCTCAAATAGCCTCTGACAACCGAGTCCAACTCCTGGCCTGCACGAGTGGCTTTCACAAGCCCGGCGGAACTGCTCTTACTGACAGGAGAAGGGGCGAAGGCGGGTGACTGGCGCCTTAAAACCAGTTTGCTCCGGGCAGATGGCGCTCGTCAGCTACTGGCAATCCATCTAGGGGAAGGAAAACCCTGACTCCAAACCCCCACTGCCTTGTGGGTCACCCGATTGCGGGAAAGGCTTCGGGAGAAAACCCCGAGGAAAAATCCGGAGAGAAGCCCCGTAGGTAGATAACTGGCGCACAGTGCGTTTATCTGCCAACTCCCTGCTGCCTTGTAGGTTGCACTTGGCTGTGCAAAGGCTAGAGAGGTGTACTCGAACAAACAACGAGTGGTGCTGGGGACATCACTTGTACACTACCCCCAAGAAACTTCATGATGATGTCTCAATGGGTCTGCGTACCGTCTACGGAGTTCGCAGGTGGGAACGAGACTGGATCACGATCTGCAACGATCTCGCCTCCGATCGACGTGCGTGGGATGGTGCGATCCGAGACA
Organism: Atriophallophorus winterbourni; assembly: GCA_013407085.1. Classification (NCBI taxonomy): domain Eukaryota; kingdom Metazoa; phylum Platyhelminthes; class Trematoda; order Plagiorchiida; family Microphallidae; genus Atriophallophorus; species Atriophallophorus winterbourni. The sequence continues at coordinate 10,012 of JACCGJ010023455.1, forward strand.
TTAATGAAGCCGGCTAATCCACCCGTGGAGCCAGCCGCCACAAAGTACAGTAGCATCAAGTAAGTAAAGTAACGACCTCTTCAGAAAAACCGTGTGGGCTGCGGTCAGATATTTTGGTTGTCAAAATGTTCTCTTATGCGCGCAGTCACAATGCGTTTCATTAATTTGGAGATCACCGGAAGTAACGTTACCGGTCTATAGTTTGCTGTGTCTGAACGGCTACCGCCGTTATAAATAGGAGTTATCATCCCTGCTTTCCATTGCGGTGGTATTTTTCCTTCATTTAAGCTGAGATTGAATATGCGAGTGAGAGGAGCAGTCAAAGCTACGCGACACCTGTGAAGTACGGCGGGGTAATTTTGTCTGCGCCAGGGGACTTCTTTTCGTTTAGTCGACAAAGTTCCCGCCCAACCATGTATTCGTTGATAGTCATTTCACTTAATAATTCGAAATGTGGCGAACTTGATGAAACTTGATATGGTATAGAACGCTTAAGATTGAAGACAAATGAGTAAAACGTTGCTAAGGCATCGGCGGTACCTTGGGCAGTGTGGGTCAATCCATGAGGTGTTAGTACAGAGAATACACCTGGTTTGATCTTTGATCGTTCATTTACTATCTTGTAGAGAAGCTTAGGATTCTTTTCCATTCTCATAAGCAAGTTCCATTGAAATTGAATGCGATCTTCTCTTACAAGAGTCGTGACGTTTTTCCGTATCTTACAGAATCGCTTCCAAGTTTCTTCCGTACCAAACTTCTTATGAGTTACCCAAGACTCTCGCTTAACAGCTAACCATTTCTTCGTTCTACTCCGAATAACAAAATGGTTGTTGTAGCTGCATTTGTGTGGTAAAAAAATCGAGTTTTCGTAAATCTTCGAATTGAGATAATTTAGAATCGAATTGTAATATGAGCCAGGATCCATTGAATCAAACTCATGAGTATGTGCATTCCGGAGACTGATATTTAAGGATTCAAATTGTATTTTCCTTATGACTTTCGTCTGTTCACACAATCGTTCCGCACTACATACATAATCAAACAAAAGCACAACATGATCACTCTTCCCCAGTGGTGCCAGGTATTGTATACCCTCTACTGCGGTTGCCTCCGGCGTTAAGACAATAACGCACTGGTCACCAGAAGTAGGAGTTATAGAACACCAAATCGTGTCGGGTATATACAGATTTTGGTCATTCATAACTGTGCAAATAAATGATTGTTTGCAGTAGAGTGCTGCTCCTCTGCCATCACTCAAACGGTCACGTCGAAATAAAGACATGCTTGGTAAAGAGAGTTCTAGATCAGAAAACGAGGTAGTGAACCACGTTTCTGTTATGGCAACTATGTCTGGGTTCGTTTCATCACAAATCTCGGAGAGTTCGTGCAGCTTATTGATCAGGCTGTTTGCGTTCGTATAGATGCACTTAATTGTGTTTTTTATGAGTAATGACGGGGTGTAAGCTGTTTGGTTCAGCAATTTGCTAGAGAGACTTTGTGTGTTTGTATATAAACAATTAATAAAGTTTGTTGTGTTCATATCATGAGAGGTTATTGGGGTCCGACTCTGTCAGAGCCGGAATGCTCACGTTTTTTTGAAGTGGCGCATGAGGTTCCAATTGAACTGTGACACTTGACGTACTTGATCAGTACTATCCGTTTGCTGAATTTCGGTTTTGATCCTGGGCAAGCTTAACTTTACGTTTTGGGGTAGATATCTTCTATTTGACTTCCATTCGCGTTTGACATTATCGGTCATTTCGGTTGTCAAAAAGGTTAGCTTCAGAGGGCTAGGACCTTGCCCTTCATAGTTTGTAGACATCGGCATCCTGAAAGTGCTTACAAATATGGATTTATTTATTATTATATTTGCACAATCTGCCGTTCAACATAAACAATGAGATGTACAAAGCGAGAAGGGGGTACAAAGCGTTGTCATCGGCATCGTTGAACGTAGGCATGATACTACCCGGTTGCCTACCACCGAAGTAGGGGGGGTCCCCACCCCGAGCCTTTACCCACAAGGCATGGAGCGAAAGAGGTTCGCACCTATCGGTGGCCGGTGACCGACGAAGCGGTTCATACGCCCTTTTCTGGGAATTTCCAGTTCGGAGCCCGATAACCCCGTTGATAGGTTGGTGACTTCAGTTTTTGCCTATGCACCATACAATGTCCTTGGATAGGACAAGGGGCAGTGACTTTTGGAGCGGCGAGTCACATCCGCCGCGTCGTGATGTCATCATTGGATTTTTGTGGCTTTTTATAGGGAGAACGCTTGCCAGGCAAAAACCCACCACACCCTCAGACACCACCGCCGAACCTTTCGCTGAGCTCGGAGAACCGAGCCCACCCAGCTGGCACCACGTGGAGGTATTTCGGCAAGCCAACCGGTATTTCGGCAAGCCAGCCCGTATTTCGGCAAGCCAGCCGACAAGTATGGATGGGACCGATCGTGTATTCATAATGCGAATAAATTTGAGTGCAATCGGTTAGAGTAGTTTTTGGGTAACGTTTCACTTCTGACACAGAAGCTTCGTCAGACCAAGGGTGATAGTCAGGACAGGGAACATGATTAAGTAGTAGTCAACCTGCACCACCCCTGAGTTGACCTTACCTGCTAAACAGCCAATAGTACGCCTACGCTGTGTCACGTCTCGTGGGAATGACCAGGATCAGTGGTTGATTTTCCTACTAGCGGGTATCCACATGAATCTAGTACAAGTGAACAGGGTCAAGGTCAGTTGATACAACGGCCCACATGCGTAAAAGTATATAACTAACGGGGCTAAAATTTAATTAACTATTAGGTATAAGGTGAATAACAACTATTTACCTTCGCATCAGTGCCGAGCGCCAGATTGTGAAGATTTCTGCCCCATCCACCTAATTGACCACCAGTGAATCTGCCTTGGCAATTTCGACCGCTATGTGGTTCAATACCACGTCCCAATATTTCCACATTGTCTAGATCAACGCTGTGGCCTGTATCTAAAACATGCTCCGCCAAGGCGGAATCACGAATAATGGATTGATATTCCCTCGCATCCCGGGGATGTCTTCTGACATGCTTTTGGTGTTCTTCGATTCTAATATGCATTTCCCTGGAAGTCTGTCCTATGTAAACACCCGAACAGTCCTTACAGTTGATTCTGTAGATGCTGTTCATAACGCTAGCTAAAGGTGTCTTATCCTTGAGATGCATCAGAACCGAACGGATAGTTTACCCTTTCTTATAAGTTACGCGTATGACAGCCTGGTTTAAGATTCTAAGTATCGCTTCAAATGTGCAAAAATCTCCACAATTTGGCATTCGGCACTGACGCGAAAGTAAATAGTTTTATTCACCTTATACATACTAGTTAATTAGATTTTTGTATTTTTTCAAAATAGGTTAACCTTAGCCCCGTTAGTTATGTATTTTTACGCATGTTGGCCGCTGTGTCAACTGAACTTGACCGTGTTCACTTGTATCAGATTGATGTGGATACACACCTAGAAGAAAATCGACCACTGATCCTGGTCATTCCCACGAGACATGACACACTGTAGGCGTACTATAGGCTGTTTAGCGGCATCTGAAGGTTTTTTGCTTGCAAGGATGCTTGATCGTTTTGAGATTTTACTGTTGGAATACAGTGAAGTTGAATTGAGTGTGAAGTCAATTATCCAAAAGCGTCATTACTACCTCATGCGTGATTGGATTTCCGCCATACGTTGTTCCGTGTCCCACTAGCAGCGATGACATTGCTTGCTTGGCCAGTGTGAAGTCAATCGACGTAAATAGGGCTCGTCGCCAGTTATCTTCACGTTTTGCAGTTTTTTAAAGAAATTCTTCTGCTGAGTGTACGGAATGGTCCGAGCATCTGACGAGATATAGGAGTTTTCTTCGTAGTTCTTTTGACAATCTATGCGTAGGTGCTCCATGGAATGAAACGATTAGACCTAGTGGGATACCTTCTTTGTGCACCTTTGGTACGCCGTGGAATCGCGGGATTGAGGAATCTTCCGGTTTCATTCGAAAATAGTCAGCACTGGTAATCTGTGCCTTGAAGTTCAGTCTCGTGAGAGCAGCGTTAATCTTGTTTTCTCGTCGTTTCGTTTCATCTTCGCTGACCCGTCGGTAGGTGGTCGTGTCCCGCAGCAGTTCTTCAGCTTTCTCGATGTAATCAACATTATCCATAACTACCGTCATTCGCCCTTTGTCTGCGGGTAAAATGACAATGTTCTTGTCGTTTTTAAGTTGTTTGTGGCTTTCCTTTCTTCATAGCCAAACATTGCGTGTTCTACGTTTCTATAAATAACCAGTTGTGTGATTAAAATTCAACGTTATAAACATTCTGTCCGAAACGCGTTGACTCATTCACTACAGTAGTTCTCAACTAGTACCGAATATCGCATGTTCAGATTACAAAAGAAATTCGGGTTTAACCTATAAAACGATTGCTTAACTAGCAGTTGCTCGGGATCACGTTGCGCAGAATGTGAAGTGCACAAGTGAACAGTGCCACACAAGGGCCCACGGATGAACACGAACCTTTGACACGTGAATACCGCAGACCTAAAATCAACGACATCAACTGCAACCTCGAACGATTTTTCGGATGTGAAAACAGTTCGAATGATGAACTGCTCAGAAACAAGAACATACCGAGGATACACACAGTTATTAAACGATATGTAATCCGGGACAGCCGATCAATTAGCTGAACTTGGTTTGATTTCAACGAAACCAGTTCGCACGAAATCGCCCATCATTTATCTGGACGCCCGATCAACCATATGTGATTATCAGATGTGCAAACATAGATTTTGATTGTGTGCAGGTATGATTGACATCTTTTAACTGATTAGCTTGATTGCCTAATCCGTGCTCAGACTGGGGGTCACGCACGTTAATGTTTATCCGCTGTAGAACCGTGTATGGTTTTACCCCCGCCTTATAATTTCTACGTTATCTAGATCAATGCTATGACTTCTATCAGGTTAGGGCTGAATATCTTATCATTGATCGATATTCACTGAAATTGCGCGACTGCTTCCCGGTTGGCTTTTAGTGTTCGTTTATCTTAGTACTGAGTTCCCCTGGAAGTTTGTAAAATATGTACAACGTGACAATGTTTACCACTTATCCACTGTTTCAAGGCTCACTGAACCTAATCTTACTGTCTCCACCTGATGACGCCAAACAGTCAGAAACCGGTAGTGGTGTGTAAGTGCGGGGGATGTGAGCAACACATTACTGTTGGTTGTTTTAACTATTATTTTTCCAGCATGTATTTTCGATTGCTTCGTTATATTTCGGATAGAAGCATGGGAGTGTTATAATGGATGTGTCGTCGAAATTGCAGCAGAGACTGTTGTAGCGTTCTATCGATCTATGCGTTGTTCTAACCCAACAGTCAGGAAATCAGAACAAGACCAGAATCGGAGGTTGATCGGGAGTCCAAGATACAAGCGTCCAGTTTGTGCGTTTGGACCATGTACATGGTCTGTATTTATACGGTAACCACAGAGCGAACGTGTGGGGTACATCATAATCGTGGGAAGGTGCATGGTGTAAACGACGGATGTCGGTTGTCATGGGCGACTCAGACAATTTGAATTTGAATTTTAATGAGCATGGGGTGTGAGCGTGGGGGATGTGAGCAACACATCAGTTTGGTCATCCATAAGCGCCTTGAGGGCTTGACCACGAATCACTAAGTGATTCTGTGTTTGAACATTGTGGTTCGTTGTACGAACCCTATGCAACAGTGGCATTCATGTATCACTTGTTTACCATTTATCCACTGTTTCAAGGCTCAATGAACCTAATCTTACTGTCTCCACCTGATGACGGCAAACAGCCAGAAACCGGTAGTGGAGTGTAATTTGGGGGATGTGAGCAACACATCACTTTGGTCGAACATGGGGTTTATTGTCGAGGTTCAACATGACTCACCCAACAACAATTTTTCCTCCGTTGCGAACTCGTTAGGAAGGTGCCCTCCTAACAGGGTCAAATGCGATTGTCCGTGTAAAATCATGCCAATAACGCCCATCGCTCAGCACTTATATTTCAGACGTAATCGGTGTGATTAGTGCTTATAATTCTCAATTTCTTGTCCACATAAACCCAAGCAGCCACACTGAACCCACGGCAGAGCACAATCTGATTCGATCATCTGGGACTTTTGTTCATTGTTTCATTTGTGTCCCAGTTTTCCATTTTCCCACTTGCAAATCAGGCTAATAATGTAGCATCAACGGTAATACGAATTCTTCTATTTCTAATTACAAGTTGTCTTGTGACACTCTCTGGACATTATCACAATTTAAAAAACTGTATGAAAACATTTTACCACCGAATCGCAAGTGACGTTTCCGTTCCATTCGTTTCAGGCCGATATTCGGCGCGAGTTGAACGAATTCAAAGCTAAAGAAATGGCGGTTCATGTCCAGAGTCGGCACTACACCAGGTTTGTCTTTGTTTATCGAATCGCTTCAAGTGTGTCTGATTTGGTTTGGGTTAGTTTAAACTCGCATGATCGTAAAATTGGTCTTCTACTTTTACTGAGCTGCATGCGGAAACACGCTGAATCTCACTGCCATTTCCTCCTTCTTGTATTTGTCTTGGCCTGGGTAACTTGGCGGTATATTAGCCGTGTACAGTCTATGACTGTGCGGTACTTTGCGCGGATCAGGGTTGTGATTTTTTGCGTATACATTAACGGCCTTCTGCCAGGTTGGTGACGATTAGCCTTTGTTTCCACCTGAGCATCATATTCACCATTAATCTTTGATCATCCAGGCAGCACCATACAAATTGCAAGTATCAATTTACATTTATAGAATTTTTCCAGTTTGGCTTGATTTATCATTTCCCGCTCTGTCAAATGCACGCGCGGCAAGTTTCGCTTCCATGTGAAACGTGAGACATTTTGTTTGAACTCGTTAAGGATGGAAAGGTGATTGATTGTTTGAACTAGTGCTGCTGTTTTAAGTTGAGAAAAGCTACACGATGCGAAATACACTTTAGATTAATTTGCGACCTCATCGGCCCTGCATTATGTAATTGGGATGGTTATTCGGGGTAGCCCGTTGCGCATCTCCTTCATTTGTCTCTATATATTTTACGTCTCAATCTACTTATTTGTGATGACAGTAGTCATGCTATTGATTGTTGTTACAGCGTCTGAGTATAATCCAGCATAACAAAACCAAACGCATTTGTCTCATAGGAAATGAGCGGAAGATGATTGGCTGATTGTAAGAACTTTTATTTCGCTTTATATTTAATGGTGTATCGAGTTTAACGTGCTAGAATCGCTGGCAGAGCAGCTGCAATTGTGTCCCATTTGATCTCTCGTGTATGAAGCAACCGCAAGTTGACTGTGTAGACAAAGATGATGGTATCCAGCGCGTGAGTTCGAAATCCTTTACTATGCGGCAGTGAAACCTGTACCACATACGCAAGAAACGGACGGATGCTGAATGCTGTCCATTTAAAGAGCATCCACGTATATTGAACTTATCGTGGATCGACAGAGTCAAGGATGCTATTGTGCTTTCTAGGGGATCTACAGAGCATAGTCACCTTACTAAAATATATCCGCCTACGCTCGCTTGATCATGTGTGAAGAATGGAAAATGTTTGTGTTCCAAAAGATCTACTTTATAATGAGTTGAAATCTGATCTGGACCATTTTGCTGATAGCGGTTGTGGTAAAAAGTTATCTGCAAAATTGATACGAAAAGTCTTGAAGTTGACCCTTCGAGTTGGGTAGAACTTGCCCTTGACCGTTTAATTTAAAGACCTCGTGAAAAGCGTTACCTTCAAGCTGAGTATGTGCAAATAGTGCATTGGGTTGTTAAACGTAGGTCACAATGTCGTCGTTAGTTGGGAAGTACTTGTTTTCGACAGCTGAGGAAGAGTACGTACTGCTTTCGGCTTCTGAACACAGGCCTCGCCGTAATCGTACAACTGGCAGCGATCGACCGAGTACTGTTCATCGCTGTGAGCGCTGCGGCAGAGATTGTTTCTGCCGAATCGGACTGTTTAGTCATTCTAAAAAGTCTGAAACAATCATGCGCTTATGATGTACATCCATGTTCAACATCGATCGAAGTAGGCCAATAGTAGCAACAACTTAGTCTGAAAATGAACCAAGAGGTCACGGACTGAGAGAAACACTGAGAACGATCGCTCATTTGCTAAGGTTGGGATATGTTTCAAGGATGACTCAACATGGCTTACCGTACACGTCTTTAATCGTAGAACCTGGTAGAGGCTGAAGGAACCAACCGGATGGTAACCCCATGACGCGTCGCGTTGAGTTGAAGAATGCTATGCTCAGTGGGACGTATTTGTTTATTTGGTGCATTCTAAAAGATCCACCCAATAGTTGGATTGAAAACTTGCGCGGTATTGCTACAAACCAAAGTTCATAGTACCTATGTAGTTTGTTATGTGTGTCAATTATTTTATCCAGTCTTTTTAATATTATATATAAAATAAAAAATAAGGAACCCATTAAATCGCACCCAGTGAAGTTATAAGCTCTTTTTACGCACATTACCAAATTCTGATCGCCCACTTTCTTTTTACTCGTTCGCTTAATTGCTTTTTCCTCGTTTTATTGTTTGGAACTTTGTCTGACTCCAGTTCTGCGACATGTGATGATGACGGATTCGTTACATTTATCCTAGTAAACAGAAAGTCTGCGTTTAGTTTCGTACCATTTTCTATATATCCCACTCAATTTCCATGTAAAACGCTCAATAGAAGTGTGCATCTGTGGTTTTTCAAGATTCAAGAATTTATGGTCACAAAAAGCACATAGCTTCACAATTACCATATCATAGTAAATATACGTTCAAGAAATAGGTATAAAATAAACATGTAATGTCAAGTATAGTCAAGTTGTATAGTTACCATGAGTCAATTCGCAGGTGTCGTCAAATCGTTATGCAACAAATAAGTATCCAAATTTCGAATAAACGTTTCGATGCTGGGAGAGATGAGAAGCGTTTCAGGGAGGGAATTCCAAAGGAAACAGACACGTACACAATAAAAATATCGGCGACAGCTGATACGGGAGTGGGGAATTTGCAGTGTCGCTGAGTGGCGGCGTGTATGACGTGACTCACGGTATTTGAATAAATGTTTTAAGGGATGATGTGGGGTATTTAATATTTAATATGTTAGTATCACAAATCACTCGCTTCTGTTGCGCCGATACTGTACCTTGACGTGATTCAGCGTCTTGCGTGCCTCGCTGATCCATTGAGCTATAACTGGGTGAGTCTTCTGGCAATCTTCAGAGTTACTCATACCAGGTTGGTCAATGGTGAGAAGCCAGACAAACACAGTCTCCTTGTCCCTCGCGGACCTTGTATACCAGAAGAGGCGTATGAATCCACAAGGATCACCGGCTCGACTGGTTGGGATGATGTCGGGAGTCCCTGCTTGGTCTCTACCTCGCGAATGGCTTGTGAACTGAACCTACAGTATTCGGCCCCGATAGGTTCGATCCTTAATCTCGCTCCGCTGCCTTGCGGGTTAGGCTTTCGGGCCAAAGGCTTGAGATGGGAGTCCTCAAGATCAACTCCTCTACTCTACTTCGGCCGGCAACCGGGTAGTATCACGACCCACACCCAAATTGATTGGTGGCACTTTGTCATTTTTTAATGATGTTGAAATATATAATATATATATATATATATGATATAATATATATAATATATAATAATATATATTAATATATCTATATCCTACTACTATATATATATCTCTATATATATATATCTATCCTATATATATATCTAGCTCCCCAGTCGCTTCGAAGGCCTTCTTGGAGGGGAGTTGTGGAGTGGCTGTCAGCATGAATACTCATTGTCCAATCAGAATGCAGTAGCTGTCAATGTGTCTGTCTCTGTATTGTGATTCCCATTATGATTGATATCTTTGTTGACGTGTAGTGAATACACATCTGTTGCTCTGATCTTGACTTTTCTACATGGTGACGAGGATGAACGACGAGAAAACGTCGTATAGAACTGACAACGCCCGATTTAACGGCTTTAATGTTCGACCACCGGCACCACTCAGGATGGAAGATGATGACGGATTAGCAGAAAGATGGAAACTGTGGAAGCAACAGTTTAACGATTTTCGGACGTTGGCGAACCTGACGACAACCGATAAAGAGTATCAAATGGCGACGCTGAGGAATGCGCTTGGTGATCAGGCGACGAAGTTCATACAGTGTCTCACATTTGATGAGAACGAAGATGCAGATGACTGGGAAACAATCATCGCGAAGCTCGATGAACACTGCCTCGGTCAAGTGAACGATACATTTGAAAGATATAAATTCAATTGTCGCGTCCAAGGTGCCGATGAGCCGATCGAACATTTCATCCGAGCATTGAAATTAATGGCTGAGACATGCAACTTCTGTAAATGCATGAAAGATAATTTAATCAAGGATCGTTTGATTATCGGAGCACAAAACAGAAGTCTCACGAAGCGATTATTAAAAGAAAGTAACCTTACGTTGAGGCAATGTATAAATATCTGCAAGAGTGAGGAGGCGGCTGAGAAAAAGACGGAAGCCCTCGGAACTCATTCTTGCGAAGACATCAACAGAATTCATGTAGAGAAAACAATCCAGTCGAGAAAAATGTGCAGTTTTTGCGGCAGGAAACATGAATTTAAGAAGGAACTATGTCCTGCGTGAAAGAAAGTTTGTACCCGATGTGGTAAAGCAAACCATTTCGCGATTTGCTGTCGATTTTCTGGGACGACAACGACAAATACGCAGCGCTCATTTTCGAATGTCAGTGTCGTTCACGGTGAGGAACAAGTAAATCACATCCGGTCTTCCGAAATCGAGGTAAACGGCAAAAAGGTTCGTTTACAAATGGATTCAGGTGCATCCGTTAAACTCATTCCACGTGCCTACGTACAAATTGAGCCCCTATCTGACACGAGAATCGTTTTGCGAATGTGGAACGGCACGACTGTCTAGCCAATGGGGAAATTTACGGCGACTCTGCGCAATCCAATAAGCGGTAAGCATATAGAACATATAATGTACGTTGTTGATGAAATTTTTTTACCGCTACTCGGAGTTGAGGCGATCGAAAATCTGGGACTGATTACTTTTAATTGTATCAATAATACTAATTCGGACATAACAGACATTTGTCAAAAGAATCAGAGTGTTTTTGATGATAAATTGGGGAAGTTGCCCGGACTTTGTAAGTTGTCAATTGATCCGAATGTAACACCGGTCGCCTTACCAATACGTCGTTTACCCTTTGCAGTGAAGGACAGATTTGAGTTAGAATTGAAAAGACTACAGCTCGTTGGGGTCATCAGGAGAGTTGAAGAACCTACCGAATGGGTCAGCCAGGTTAC
>JACCGJ010023456.1:0-50753 GCA_013407085.1 Atriophallophorus winterbourni
AACATCGTGGTTCGTTGTACGAACCATATATAACATTTGGCATACAAGTATAACCTTGTTTACGTTCAATCCACTATTTCAAGGCTCATTGAACCTGATCTAACTGTCTTCACCTGACGACGGCAAACAGCCAGAAACCGGTAGTGGTGTGTAAGATATGAAAACACTTGACATTGAGCTGGCGAGCTGAGAAGAACTTGCACTTGACCGCTCACATTAAAGGGATTGTGTAGAGCGTCTTCTGCAATCTGGTGAGGAGCAGATACAGCTCTTGGCAGCTGAACGTAGATCACGCCGCCGGCGTGCAACTGACGCCTTAATACCGAATTCTGACGATCGTTGAAGCGCTGCGGGAGATATTGTCCCTACCGAATCGGACCACTTAGTCATTCAAAACGCTGTAGAACTTGAAAATTCATGCGATTGTGATGTACATCCATGGTAGACATCGACCGAAGGAGGCCAACACAAACAGTATATCGAAGCAGTATTGGCTTTATTAACCGGAAATTAGAACATCATTGTATTTCTTCTTTCGAAAATGATAAGCCTAATAGACTTACGTTTGCACTTTTGGTTGTGTTGTTTCTGCGTGCGCTGGAATGTATAGAAAATAATGGCCCTCAAATATTATTCGAAAGAAATTATGCAAATTTCGAAACGCAATTCGCAATATCTCGTGTGAGCTCTTGTAAGAAATCGTGCAATTAGAAACTTGGATCAGCTTTCGTCTGATTGCTGTCATCAATGAAAGATAGTGGTTTAATTTTCATTGAAGTTATAATTTGAAGCCACTGTTAAAAAGCATATTTACAAAAAAGAATAACAAAGTGATTCGTGATATTCAGTGAAAAATCTAAAATTTAACTTTACTGTATCGTGCTCATATTGCTCACGTTCATATGGAAATTCATTTTACTCTCTTGAACTTCGATTAATCGCCAATCAAAATTGGCATATGAAGCACATAATTATCGAATGTAAATTTCGTTATGAAAATTATTGTTAAGATTTTACCCTTTAAGGCGTACTCACCCACGCTAGGTGTTGTGCTGTAAATGGATGGCACAAAGATAAATAACTTCGCATTAATTTTAAATATTTACTCAATATTTAAAAACTTTATGCAGCTCGTCTATTATATTGCGTATTAGTATACCGATGCCATTATACGCTGTTTTTATTGATTTAACGAAGGCATTGGACTACGTCAGCAAGAAGGGTCTTTTCAAAATGCATGATCTGATAGGCTGCCCACCGAGGCTGCTCAAACTCGTTATTTCGCTCCACTCAGGCATGAAGAAGTTAATCCATTTTAACGGTTTCCGTTCAGAAGCCTTTGAAATTCGCCGAGGCATCAAACAAGGATGTGTTCTTGCTCCCACGCTGTTCGGCATTTTCTTTGATCTTCTTCCGAAGCACGCTTCTGGGACGACGACAGAAGGCATTTAACTACGCACGCGAAGTGATGGCAAGCTCTTCAACCTGAACCGGTTGAGAGCACAAACCAAGGCGTGAAATGAGCTAATACGTGACCTGCTGTTTGCCGACGATTTAGCCATTATTGCTCACTCCAAAGAGAACCTCCAGTCGCTGATACACTGCTTTTCTTCGGCATGCGAAGACGTCGGGCTATCAATCAGCATGAGCATGACCAAAGTCCTTGGTCAAGGGACTGTATCACTTCTAATCATCACTGTTGGAAACTGTCAGCTTGAACCAATACATCATTTCACATATCTTGGTTCAACCATTGCGAATAAACTCTTGCTAGACACGGAGATTGATAAATGGATTAGCAGAGCAGCTGTCATTTTGTTCTAATTGAACTCTCGTGTTTAGGGTAACCGCAAGCTGACTGTAAAGACAAAGATGATGGTATACAGCGCGTGCGTACTGAATACTTTACAGTGAAACCTGGACAACCCACGCAAGACACGAACGGAAGCTGAATGCTTTCCATCTACGAAGCATCCGTCGCATCTTGAACATATCGTGGATGGAAAGAGTGACTAATGCTAAAGTGCTTTCAAAATCTGGTCTACAGAGCATGTTCACTGTATTAGGACAGCGCCGCCTGTGGTTGTTTTTTCATGTCTACATAATGGAAAATGGTCGTATTCTGAAAGACCTACTCAATGGTGAGTTGCAATTAGGGATTCAACCATTGGGCAGACCTCACTTGCGGTACAAAGAGGTTTGCAAAAGAGATATGAAAACAAGGTTATACTTGTATGCCAAATGTTATTTAGGGTTCGTACAACGGACCACGATGTTCAGACACAGAATCACAAAGTGATTCTTGGTCAAGCACTCGAAGCGCTTATGGATGACCAAAGTAATGTGTTGCTCACATGGTGTGTAAGGGATGGGGATGTGAGCAACACGTTACTTTGGTCATCCATAAGCGCCTCGAGTTCTTGACCAAGAACTGTGTCTGAACATCGTCGTTCGTTGTACGAACCCTATATAACAGTTGTAATACAAGTATAACCTTGTTTACGTTTAATCCACTGTTTCAAGTCTCACTGAACCTGGTCTAACTGTCTCCACCTGACGACGGCAAACAGCCAGAAACCGGTAGTGGTGTGTAAGATATGAAAACACTTGACATTGAGCTGGCGAGCTGAGAAGAACTTGCACTTGACCGCTCACATTAAAGGGATTGTGTAGAGCGTCTTCTGCAATCTGGTTAGGAGCAGATACAGCTCTTGGCAGCTGAACGTAGATCACGCCGCCGGCGTGCAACTGACGCCTTAATACCGAATTCTGACGATCGTTGAAGCGCTGCGGGAGATATTGTCCCTACCGAATCGGACCACTTAGTCATTCAAAACGCTGTAGAACTTGAAAATTCATGCGATTGTGATGTACATCCATGGTAGACATCGACCGAAGGAGGCCAACACAGACAGTATATCGAAGCAGTATTGGCTTTATTAACCGGAAATTGGAACATCATTGTATTTCTTCTTCCGAAAATGATAAGCCTAATAGACTTACGTTTGCACTTTTGGTTGTGTTGTTTCTGCGTGCGCTGGAATGTATAGAAAATAATGGCCCTCAAATATTCTTCGAAAGAAATTATGCAAATTTCGAAACGCAATTCGCAATATCTCGTGTGAGCACTTGTAAAAAATCGTGCAATTAGAAACAAGGATCAGCTTTCGTCTGTTTGCTGTCATCAATGAAAGATAGTGGTTTAATTTTCATTGAAGTTATAATTTGAAGCCACTGTTAAAAAGCATATTTACAAAAAAGAATAACAAAGTGATTCGTGATATTCAGTGAATAACCTAAAATTTAACTTTACTGTATCGTGCTCATATTGCTCACGTTCATATGGAAATTCATTTTACTCTCTTGAACTTCGATTAATCGCCAATCAAAATTGGCATATGAAGCACATAATTTTTGAATGTAAATTTCGTTATGAAAATTATTGTTAAGATTTTACCCTTTAAGGCGTACTCACCCACGCTAGGTGTTGTGCTGTAAATGGATGGCACAAAGATAAATAACTTCGCATTAATTTTAAATATTTAGTCAATATTTAAAAACTTTATGCAGCTCGTCTATTATATTGCGTATTAGTATACCGATGCCATTATACGCTGTTTTTATTGATTTAACGAAGGCATTGGACTACGTCAGCAAGAAGGGTCTTTTCAAAATGCATGATCTGATAGGCTGCCCACCGAGGCTGCTCAAACTCGTTATTTCGCTCCACTCAGGCATGAAGAACTTAGTCCATTTTAACGGTTTCCGTTCAGAAGTCTTTGAAATTCGCCGAGGCATCAAACAAGGATGTGTTCTTGCTCCCACGCTGTTTGGCATTTTCTTTGATCTTCTTCCGAAGCACGCTTCTAGGACGACGACAGAAGGCATTTAACTACGCACGCGAAGTGATGGCATGCTCTTCAACCTGAACCGGTTGAGAGCACAAACCAAGGCGTGAAATGAGCTAATACGTGACCTGCTGTTTGCCGACGATTTAGCCATTATTGCTCACTCCAAAGAGAACCTCCAGTCGCTAATGGATTGTTTTTCGTCGGCATGCGAAGACTTTGGGCTATCAATCAGCATGAGCATGACCAAAGTTCCTTGGTCAAGGGACTGTATCGCTTCTAATCATCACTGTTGGAAACTGTCAGCTTGAAACCACCTTGATAGGGTATTAGCAGAGCAGCTGTCATTTTGTTCTAATTGAACTCTCGTGTTTAGGGTAACCGCAAGCTGACTGTAAAGACAAAGATGATGGTATACAGCGCGTGCGTACTGAATACTTTACAGTGAAACCTGTACAACCCACGCAAGACACGAACGGGAGCTGAATGCTTTCCATCTACGAAGCATCCGTCGCATCTTGAACATATCGTGGATGGAAAGAGTGACTAATGCTAAAGTGCTTTCAAAATCTGGTCTACAGAGCATGTTCACTGTATTAGGACAGCGCCGCCTGTGGTTGTTTTTTCATGTCTACATAATGGAAAATGGTCGTATTCTGAAAGACCTACTCAATGGTGAGTTGCAATTAGGGATTCAACCATTGGGCAGACCTCACTTGCGGTACAAAGAGGTTTGCAAAAGAGATATGAAAACAAGGTTATACTTGTATGCCAAATGTTATTTAGGGTTCGTACAACGGACCACGATGTTCAGACACAGAATCACAAAGTGATTCTTGGTCAAGCACTCGAAGCGCTTATGGATGACCAAAGTAATGTGTTGCTCACATGGTGTGTAAGGGATGGGGATGTGAGCAACACGTTACTTTGGTCATCCATAAGCGCCTCGAGTTCTTGACCAAGAACTGTGTCTGAACATCGTCGTTCGTTGTACGAACCCTATATAACAGTTGTAATACAAGTATAACCTTGTTTACGTTTAATCCACTGTTTCAAGTCTCACTGAACCTGGTCTAACTGTCTCCACCTGACGACGGCAAACAGCCAGAAACCGGTAGTGGTGTGTAAGATATGAAAACACTTGACATTGAGCTGGCGAGCTGAGAAGAACTCGCACTTGACCGCTCACTTTCAAGGGATTGTGTAGAGCGTCTCCTGCAATCTGGTTAGGAGCAGATACAGCTCTTGGCAGCTGAACGTAGATCACGCCGCCGGCGTGCAACTGACGCCTTAATACCGAATTCTGACGATTGTTGAAGCGCTGAGGGAGATATTGTTCCTACCGAATCGGTTCACTTAGTCATTCAAAACGCTGTAGTACTTGAAAATTCATGCGATTGTGATGTACATCCATGGTAGACATCGACCGAAGGAGGCCAACACAAACAGTATATCGAAGCAGTATTGGCCTTATTAACCGGAAATTAGAACATCATTGTATTTCTTCTTTCGAAAATGATAAGCCTAATAGACTTACGTTTGCACTTTTGGTTGTGTTGTTTCTGCGTGCGCTGGAATGTATAGAAAATAATGGCCCTCAAATATTATTCGAAATAAATTATGCAGATTTCGAAACACAATTCACAATATCTCGTGTGAGCTTTTGTTAGAAATCGTGCACTTAGAAACAACGAGCAGCTTTCGTCTGTTTGCTGTCATCAATGAAAGATAGTGGTTTAATTTTCATTGAAGTTATAATTTGGAGCCACTGTTAAAAAGCATATTTACAAAAAAGAATAACAAAGTGATTCGTGATATTCAGTGAATAACCTAAAAGTGTAACTTTACTGTATCGTGCTCACATTGCTCACTTTCATATGGAAATTCATTTTACTCTCTTGAACTTCGATTAATGGCCAATCAAAATTGGCATATGAAGCACATAATTTTTGAATGTAAATTTCGTTATGAAAATTATTGTTACGATTTTACCCTTCAAGACGTACTCACCCACGCTAGGTGTTGTGCTGTAAATGGATGCCACAAAGATAAATAGCTTCGCATTAATTTTAAATATTTACTCAATATTTCAAAAATATATGCAGCTATTCTATTATATTGCGTATTAGTATAGCGATGCCATTATACGCTGTTTTTATTGATTTAACGAAGGCATTGGACCACGTCAGGAGGAAGGGTCTGTTCAAAATGCATGATCTGATAGGCTGCCCACCGTGGCTGCTCAAACTCGTTATTTCGTTCCTCTCAGGCATGAAGAACCTAATCCATTTCAACGGTTCCCGTTCAGAAGCCTTTGAAATTCGCCAAGGCATCGAACAAGGATGTGTTCTTGCTCCCACGCTGTTCGGCATTTACTTTGCTCTTCTTCTGAAGCACGCTTCTAGTACGAAGACAGAAGGCATTCAACTACCCACGCGAAGTGATGGCAAGCTTTTCAACCTGAACCGGTTGAGAGCACAAACCAAGGCACGAATGGAGCTAGTACGTGACCTGCTGTTTGCCGACGGTTCAGCCATTATTGCTCACTCCAAAGAGAACCCCTAGTCGCTAATAGACTGTTTTTCGACGGCATGCGAAGACTTTGGGCTAACAATCAGCATGAGCATGACCAAAGTCCTTGGTCAAGGGACTGTATAGCTTCTAATCATCACTGTTTGAAACTGTCAGCTTGAACCACTACATCATTTCACATATCTTGGTTCAACCATTGCGAATAAACTCTTGCTAGACACGGAGATTGATAGGGGGATTGGCAGAGCAGCTGTCATTTTGACCCGATTGAACTCTCGTGTTTAGGGTAACCGCAAGCTGACTGTAAAGACAAAGAAGATGGTATACAGCGCGTGCGTACTGAATACTTTACAGTGAAACCTGGACAACCCACGCAAGACACGAACGGAAGCTGAATGCTTTCCATCTACGAAGCATCCGTCGTATCTTGAACATATCGTGGATGGAAAGAGTGACTAATGCTAAAGTGCTTTCAAAATCTGGTCTACAGAGCATATTCACCGTATTAGGACAGCGCCGCCTGCGGTTGCTTCTTCATGTCTACATAATGGGAAATGGTCGTATTCCGAAAGATCTACTCTATGGTGAGTTGCAATTAGGAATTCAACCATTGGGCAGACCGCACTTGCGGTACAAAGAGGTTTGCAAAAGAGATTTGAAAACAAGGTTATACTTGTATGCCAACTGTTATATAGGGTTCGTATAACGAACCACGATGTTCAGACACAGAATCACAAAGTGATTCTTGGTCAAGCACTCGAGGCGCTTATGGATGACCGAAGTATTGTGTTGCTCACATGGTGTGTAAGGGATGGGGATGTGAGCAACACATTACTTTGGTCATCCGTAAGCGCCTCGAGTTCTTGACCAAGAACTGTGTCTGAACATCGTGGTTCGTTGTACGAACCCTATATAACAGTTGGCATACAAGTATAACCTTGTTTACGTTCAATCCACTATTTAAAGGCTCACTGAACCTGATCTAACTGTCTTCACCTGACGACGGCAAACAGCCAGAAACCGGTAGTGGTGTGTAAGATATGAAAACACTTGACATTGAGCTGGCGAGCTGAGAAGAACTTGCACTTGACCGCTCACATTAAAGGGATTGTGTAGAGCGTCTTCTGCAATCTGGTGAGGAGCAGATACAGCTCTTGGCAGCTGAACGTAGATCACGCCGCCGGCGTGCAACTGACGCCTTAATACCGAATTCTGACGATCGTTGAAGCGCTGCGGGAGATATTGTCCCTACCGAATCGGACCACTTAGTCATTCAAAACGCTGTAGAACTTGAAAATTCATGCGATTGTGATGTACATCCATGGTAGACATCGACCGAAGGAGGCCAACACAAACAGTATATCGAAGCAGTATTGGCTTTATTAACCGGAAATTAGAACATCATTGTATTTCTTCTTTCGAAAATGATAAGCCTAATAGACTTACGTTTGCACTTTTGGTTGTGTTGTTTCTGCGTGCGCTGGAATGTATAGAAAATAATGGCCCTCAAATATTATTCGAAAGAAATTATGCAGATTTCGAAACACAATTCACAATATCTCGTGTGAGCTTTTGTTAGAAATCGTGCACTTAGAAACAACGAGCAGCTTTCGTCTGTTTGCTGTCATCAATGAAAGATAGTGGTTTAATTTTCATTGAAGTTATAATTTGGAGCCACTGTTAAAAAGCATATTTACAAAAAAGAATAACAAAGTGATTCGTGATATTCAGTGAATAACCTAAAAGTGTAACTTTACTGTATCGTGCTCACATTGCTCACTTTCATATGGAAATTCATTTTACTCTCTTGAACTTCGATTAATGGCCAATCAAAATTGGCATATGAAGCACATAATTTTTGAATGTAAATTTCGTTATGAAAATTATTGTTACGATTTTACCCTTCAAGACGTACTCACCCACGCTAGGTGTTGTGCTGTAAATGGATGCCACAAAGATAAATAGCTTCGCATTAATTTTAAATATTTACTCAATATTTCAAAAATATATGCAGCTATTCTATTATATTGCGTATTAGTATAGCGATGCCATTATACGCTGTTTTTATTGATTTAACGAAGGCATTGGACCACGTCAGGAGGAAGGGTCTGTTCAAAATGCATGATCTGATAGGCTGCCCACCGTGGCTGCTCAAACTCGTTATTTCGTTCCTCTCAGGCATGAAGAACCTAATCCTTTTTAACGGTTCCCGTTCAGAAGCCTTTGAAATTCTCCGAGGCATCGAACAAGGATGTGTTCTTGCTCCCACGCTGTTCGGCATTTACTTTGCTCTTCTTCTGAAGCACGCTTCTAGTACGAAGACAATAGGCATTCAACTACCCACGCGAAGTGATGGCAAGCTTTTCAACCTGAACCGGTTGAGAGCACAAACCAAGGCACGAATGGAGCTAGTACGTGACCTGCTGTTTGCCGACGGTTCAGCCATTATTGCTCACTCCAAAGAGAACCTCCAGTCGCTAATGGACTGTTTTTCGTCGGCATGCGAAGACTTTGGGCTAACAATCAGCATGAGCATGACCAAAGTCCTTGGTCAAGGGACTGTATCGCTTCTAATCATCACTGTTGGAAACTGTCAGCTTGAACCACTACATCATTTCACATATCTTGGTTCAACCATAGCAAATAAACTCTTGCTAGACACGGAGATTGATAAGGGGATTGGCAGAGCAGCTGTCATTTTGACCTGATTGAACTCTCGTGTTTAGGGTAACCGCAAGCTGACTGTAAAGACAAAGAAGATGGTATACAGCGCGTGCGTACTGAATACTTTACAGTGAAACCTGGACAACCCACGCAAGACACGAATGGAAGCTGAATGCTTTCCATCTACGAAGCATCCGTCGTATCTTGAACATATCGTGGATGGAAAGAGTTACTAATGCTAAAGTGCTTTCAAAATCTGGTCTACAGAGCATATTCACCGTATTAGGACAGCGCCGCCTGCGGTTGCTTCTTCATGTCTACATAATGGAAAATGGTCGTATTCCGGAAGATCTACTCTATGGTGAGTTGCAATTAGGAATTCAACCATTGGGCAGACCGCACTTGCGGTACAAAGAGGTTTGCAAATGAGATATGAAAACAAGGTTATACTTGTATGCCAACTGTTATATAGGGTTCGTATAACGAACCACGATGTTCAGACACAGAATCCCAAAGTGATTCTTGGTCAAGCACTCGAGGCGCTTATGGATGACCGAAGTATTGTGTTGCTCACATGGTGTGTAAGGGATGGGGATGTGAGCAACACATTACTTTGGTCATCCATAAGCGCCTCGAGTTCTTGACCAAGAACTGTGTCTGAACATCGTGGTTCGTTGTACGAACCCTATATAACAGTTGACATACAAGTATAACCTTGTTTACGTTTAATCCACTATTTCAAAGCTCACTGAACCTGATCTAACTGTCTTCACCTGACGACGGCAAACAGCCAGAAACCGGTAGTGGTGTGTAAGATATGAAAACACTTGACATTGAGCTGGCGAGCTGAGAAGAACTTGCACTTGACCGCTCACATTAAAGGGATTGTGTAGAGCGTCTTCTGCAATCTGGTTAGGAGCAGATACAGCTCTTGGCAGCTGAACGTAGATCACGCCGCCGGCGTGCAACTGACGCCTTAATACCGAATTCTGACGATCGTTGAAGCGCTGCGGGAGATATTGTCCCTACCGAATCGGACCACTTAGTCATTCAAAACGCTGTAGAACTTGAAAATTCATGCGATTGTGATGTACATCCATGGTAGACATCGACCGAAGGAGGCCAACACAAACAGTATATCGAAGCAGTATTGGCTTTATTAACCGGAAATTAGAACATCATTGTATTTCTTCTTTCGAAAATGATAAGCCTAATAGACTTACGTTTGCACTTTTGGTTGTGTTGTTTCTGCGTGCGCTGGAATGTATAGAAAATAATGGCCCTCAAATATTATTCGAAAGAAATTATGCAAATTTCGAAACACAATTCGCAATATCTCGTGTGAGCTTTTGTAAGAAATCGTGCACTTAGAAACAACGAGCAGCTTTCGTCTGTTTGCTGTCATCAATGAAAGATAGTAGTTTAATTTTTATTTGAGTTTAAATTCGGAGACATTGTTGAATAGCATATATACAAAGAGAATAACAAAGTGATTCGTGATTATTCAGTGAATAACCTAAAAGTGTAACTTTACTGTATCGTGCTCACATTGCTCACTTTCATATGGAAATTCATTTTACTCTCTTGAACTTCGATTAATGGCCAATCAAAATTGGCATATGAAGCACATAATTTTTGAATGTAAATTTCGTTATGAAAATTATTGTTAAGATTTTACCCTTTAAGGCGTACTCACCCACGCTAGGTGTTGTGCTGTAAATGGATGGCACAAAGATAAATAACTTCGCATTAATTTTAAATATTTACTCAATATTTAAAAACTTTATGCAGCTCGTCTATTATATTGCGTATTAGTATACCGATGCCATTATACGCTGTTTTTATTGATTTAACGAAGGCATTGGACTACGTCAGCAAGAAGGGTCTTTTCAAAATGCATGATCTGATAGGCTGCCCACCGAGGCTGCTCAAACTCGTTATTTCGCTCCACTCAGGCATGAAGAACTTAATCCATTTTAACGGTTTCCGTTCAGAAGTCTTTGAAATTCGCCGAGGCATCAAACAAGGATGTGTTCTTGCTCCCACGCTGTTCGGCATTTTCTTTGATCTTCTTCCGAAGCACGCTTCTGAGACGACGACAGAAGGCATTTAACTACGCACGCGAAGTGATGGCAAGCTCTTCAACCT
The DNA here is from genome assembly GCA_013407085.1 of Atriophallophorus winterbourni. Lineage (NCBI taxonomy): Eukaryota > Metazoa > Platyhelminthes > Trematoda > Plagiorchiida > Microphallidae > Atriophallophorus > Atriophallophorus winterbourni. Next base: position 11,193 of record JACCGJ010023456.1, read on the forward strand.
GAACCGGTTGAGAGCACAAACCAAGGCGTGAAATGAGCTAATACGTGACCTGCTGTTTGCCGACGATTTAGCCATTATTGCTCACTCCAAAGAGAACCTCCAGTCGCTGATACACTGCTTTTCTTCGGCATGCGAAGACGTCGGGCTATCAATCAGCATGAGCATGACCAAAGTCCTTGGTCAAGGGACTGTATCACTTCTAATCATCACTGTTGGAAACTGTCAGCTTGAACCAATACATCATTTCACATATCTTGGTTCAACCATTGCGAATAAACTCTTGCTAGACACGGAGATTGATAAATGGATTAGCAGAGCAGCTGTCATTTTGTTCTAATTGAACTCTCGTGTTTAGGGTAACCGCAAGCTGACTGTAAAGACAAAGATGATGGTATACAGCGCGTGCGTACTGAATACTTTACAGTGAAACCTGGACAACCCACGCAAGACACGAACGGAAGCTGAATGCTTTCCATCTACGAAGCATCCGTCGCATCTTGAACATATCGTGGATGGAAAGAGTGACTAATGCTAAAGTGCTTTCAAAATCTGGTCTACAGAGCATGTTCACTGTATTAGGACAGCGCCGCCTGTGGTTGTTTTTTCATGTCTACATAATGGAAAATGGTCGTATTCCGAAAGACCTACTCAATGGTGAGTTGCAATTAGGGATTCAACCATTGGGCAGACCTCACTTGCGGTACAAAGAGGTTTGCAAAAGAGATATGAAAACAAGGTTATACTTGTATGCCAAATGTTATATAGGGTTCGTATAACGGACCACGATGTTCAGACACAGAATCACAAAGTGATTCTTGGTCAAGCACTCGAGGCGCTTATGGATGACCAAAGTAATGTGTTGCTCACATGGTGTGTAAGGGATGGGGATGTGAGCAACACGTTACTTTGGTCATCCATAAGCGCCTCGAGTTCTTGACCAAGAACTGTGTCTGAACATCGTCGTTCGTTGTACGAACCCTATATAACAGTTGTAATACAAGTATAACCTTGTTTACGTTTAATCCACTGTTTCAAGGCTCACTGAACCTGGTCTAACTGTCTCCACCTGACGACGGCAAACAGCCAGAAACCGGTAGTGGTGTGTAAGATATGAAAACACTTGACATTGAGCTGGCGAGCTGAGAAGAACTTGCACTTGACCGCTCACATTAAAGGGATTGTGTAGAGCGTCTCCTGCAATCTGGTGAGGAGCAGATACAGCTCTTGGCAGCTGAACGTAGATCACGCCGCCGGCGTGCAACTGACGCCTTATTACCGAGTTCTGACGATCGTTGAAGCGCTGCGGGAGATATTGTCCCTACCGAATCGGACCACTTAGTCATTCAAAACGCTGTAGAACTTGAAAATTCATGCGATTGTGATGTACATCCATGGTAGACATCGACCGAAGGAGGCCAACACAGACAGTATATCGAAGCAGTATTGGCTTTATTAACCGGAAATTGGAACATCATTGTATTTCTTCTTCCGAAAATGATAAGCCTAATAGACTTACGTTTGCACTTTTGGTTGTGTTGTTTCTGCGTGCGCTGGAATGTATAGAAAATAATGGCCCTCAAATATTATTCGAAAGAAATTATGCAAATTTCGAAACACAATTCGCAATATCTCGTGTGAGCTCTTGTAAGAAATCGTGCAATTAGAAACAAGGATCAGCTTTCGTCTGATTGCTGTCATCAATGAAAGATAGTGGTTTAATTTTCATTGAAGTTATAATTTGAAGCCACTGTTAAAAAGCATATTTACAAAAAAGAATAACAAAGTGATTCGTGATATTCAGTGAAAAATCTAAAATTTAACTTTACTGTATCGTGCTCATATTGCTCACGTTCATATGGAAATTCATTTTACTCTCTTGAACTTCGATTAATCGCCAATCAAAATCGGCATATGAAGCACATAATTATTGAATGTAAATTTCGTTATGAAAATTATTGTTAAGATTTTACCCTTTAAGGCGTACTCACCCACGCTAGGTGTTGTGCTGTAAATGGATGGCACAAAGATAAATAACTTCGCATTAATTTTAAATATTTAGTCAATATTTAAAAACTTTATGCAGCTCGTCTATTATATTGCGTATTAGTATACCGATGCCATTATACGCTGTTTTTATTGATTTAACGAAGGCATTGGACTACGTCAGCAAGAAGGGTCTTTTCAAAATGCATGATCTGATAGGCTGCCCACCGAGGCTGCTCAAACTCGTTATTTCGCTCCACTCAGGCATGAAGAACTTAATCCATTTTAACGGTTTCCGTTCAGAAGCCTTTGAAATTCGCCGAGGCATCAAACAAGGATGTGTTCTTGCTCCCACGCTGTTCGGCATTTTCTTTGATCTTCTTCCGAAGCACGCTTCTAGGACGACGACAGAAGGCATTTAACTACGCACGCGAAGTGATGGCATGCTCTTCAACCTGAACCGGTTGAGAGCACAAACCAAGGCGTGAAATGAGCTAATACGTGACCTGCTGTTTGCCGACGATTTAGCCATTATTGCTCACTCCAAAGAGAACCTCCAGTCGCTAATGGATTGTTTTTCGTCGGCATGCGAAGACTTTGGGCTATCAATCAGCATGAGCATGACCAAGGTCCTTGAACAAGGGACTGTATCGTTTCTAATCATCAGTGTTGAAAGCTGTCAGCTCGAACCACTACATCATTTCACATATCTTGGTACAACCATTGCGAATAAACTCTTGCTAGACACGGAGATTAATAAGGGGATTGGCAGAGCAGCTGTCATTTTGTCCCAATTGAACTCTCGTGTTCAGGGTAACCGCAAGCTGACTGTAAAGACAAAGATGATGGTATACAGCGCGTGCGTACTGAATACTTTACAGTGAAACCTGGACAACCCACGCAAGACACGAACGGAAGCTGAATGCTTTCCATCTACGAAGCATCCGTCGCATCTTGAACATATCGTGGATGGAAAGAGTGACTAATGCTAAAGTGCTTTCAAAATCTGGTCTACAGAGCATGTTCACTGTATTAGGACAGCGCCGCCTGTGGTTGTTCTTTCATGTCTACATAATGGAAAATGGTCGTATTCTGAAAGACCTACTCAATGGTGAGTTGCAATTAGGGATTCAACCATTGGGCAGACCTCACTTGCGGTACAAAGAGGTTTGCAAAAGAGATATGAAAACAAGGTTATACTTGTATGCCAAATGTTATTTAGGGTTCGTATAACGGACCACGATGTTCAGACACAGAATCACAAAGTGATTCTTGGTCAAGCACTCGAAGCGCTTATGGATGACCAAAGTAATGTGTTGCTCACATGGTGTGTAAGGGATGGGGATGTGAGCAACACGTTACTTTGGTCATCCATAAGCGCCTCGAGTTCTTGACCAAGAACTGTGTCTGAACATCGTCGTTCGTTGTACGAACCCTATATAACAGTTGTAATACAAGTATAACCTTGTTTACGTTTAATCCACTGTTTCAAGGCTCACTGAACCTGGTCTAACTGTCTCCACCTGACGACGGCAAACAGCCAGAAACCGGTAGTGGTGTGTAAGATATGAAAACACTTGACATTGAGCTGGCGAGCTGAGAAGAACTTGCACTTGACCGCTCACATTAAAGGGATTGTGTAGAGCGTCTCCTGCAATCTGGTGAGGAGCAGATACAGCTCTTGGCAGCTGAACGTAGATCACGCCGCCGGCGTGCAACTGACGCCTTATTACCGAGTTCTGACGATCGTTGAAGCGCTGCGCGAGATATTGTCCCTACCGAATCGGACCACTTAGTCATTCAAAACGCTGTAGAACTTGAAAATTCATGCGATTGTGATGTACATCCATGGTAGACATCGACCGAAGGAGGCCAACACAAACAGTATATCGAAGCAGTATTGGCTTTATTAACCGGAAATTAGAACATCATTGTATTTCTTCTTTCGAAAATGATAAGCCTAATAGACTTACGTTTGCACTTTTGGTTGTGTAGTTTCTGCGTGCGCTGGAATGTATAGAAAATAATGGCCCTCAAATATTATTCGAAATAAATTATGCAAATTTCGAAACACAATTCGCAAAATGTCGTGTGAGCTTTTGTAAGAAATCGTGCACTTAGAAACAACGAGCAGCTTTCGTCTGTTTGCTGTCATCAATGAAAGATAGTAGTTTATTTTCATTGAAGTTATAATTTGGAGCCACTGTTAAAAAGCATATTTACAAAAAAGAACAACAAAGTGATTCGTGATATTCAGTGAATAACCTAAAAGTGTAACGTTACTGTATCGTGCTTACATTGCTCACTTTCATATGGAAATTCATTTTACTCTCTTGAACTTCGATTAATGGCCAATCAAAATTGGCATATGAAGCACATAATTTTTGAATGTAAATTTCGTTATGAAAATTATTGTTACGATTTTACCCTTCAAGACGTACTCACCCACGCTAGGTGTTGTGCTGTAAATGGATGCCACAAAGATAAATAGCTTCGCATTAATTTTAAATATTGACTCAATATTTCAAAAATATATGCAGCTCGTTTATTATATTGCGTATTAGTATACCGATGCCATTATACGCTGTTTTTATTGATTTAACGAAGGCATTGGACCACGTCAGGAGGAAGGGTCTGTTCAAAATGCATGATCTGATAGGCTGCCCACCGTGGCTGCTCAAACTCGTTATTTCGTTCCTCTCAGGCATGAAGAACCTAATCCTTTTTAACGGTTCCCGTTCAGAAGCCTTTGAAATTCTCCGAGGCATCGAACAAGGATGTGTTCTTGCTCCCACGCTGTTCGGCATTTACTTTGCTCTTCTTCTGAAGCACGCTTCTAGTACGAAGACAATAGGCATTCAACTACCCACGCGAAGTGATGGCAAGCTTTTCAACCTGAACCGGTTGAGAGCACAAACCAAGGCACGAATGGAGCTAGTACGTGACCTGCTGTTTGCCGACGGTTCAGCCATTATTGCTCACTCCAAAGAGAACCTCCAGTCGCTAATGGACTGTTTTTCGTCGGCATGCGAAGACTTTGGGCTAACAATCAGCATGAGCATGACCAAAGTCCTTGGTCAAGGGACTGTATCGCTTCTAATCATCACTGTTGGAAACTGTCAGCTTGAACCACTACATCATTTCACATATCTTGGTTCAACCATAGCAAATAAACTCTTGCTAGACACGGAGATTGATAAGGGGATTGGCAGAGCAGCTGTCATTTTGACCTGATTGAACTCTCGTGTTTAGGGTAACCGCAAGCTGACTGTAAAGACAAAGAAGATGGTATACAGCGCGTGCGTACTGAATACTTTACAGTGAAACCTGGACAACCCACGCAAGACACGAATGGAAGCTGAATGCTTTCCATCTACGAAGCATCGTATCTTGAACATATCGTGGATGGAAAGAGTGACTAATGCTAAAGTGCTTTCAAAATCTGGTCTACAGAGCATATTCACCGTATTAGGACAGCGCCGCCTGCGGTTGCTTCTTCATGTCTACATAATGGAAAATGGTCGTATTCCGAAAGATCTACTCTATGGTGAGTTGCAATTAGGAATTCAACCATTGGGCAGACCGCACTTGCGGTACAAAGAGGTTTGCAAAAGAGATATGAAAACAAGGTTATACTTGTATGCCAACTGTTATATAGGGTTCGTATAACGAACCACGATGTTCAGACACAGAATCACAAAGTGATTCTTGGTCAAGCACTCGAGGCGCTTATGGATGACCGAAGTATTGTTTTGCTCACATGGTGTGTAAGGGATGGGGATGTGAGCAACACATTACTTTGGTCATCCATAAGCGCCTCGAGTTCTTGACCAAGAACTGTGTCTGAACATCGTGGTTCGTTGTACGAACCCTATATAACAGTTGGCATACAAGTATAACCTTGTTTACGTTCAATCCACTATTTCAAGGCTCACTGAACCTGATCTAACTGTCTTCACCTGACGACGGCAAACAGCCAGAAACCGGTAGTGGTGTGTAAGATATGAAAACACTTGACATTGAGCTGGCGAGCTGAGAAGAACTTGCACTTGACCGCTCACATTAAAGGGATTGTGTAGAGCGTCTTCTGCAATCTGGTTAGGAGCAGATACAGCTCTTGGCAGCTGAACGTAGATCACGCCGCCGGCGTGCAACTGACGCCTTAATACCGAATTCTGACGATCGTTGAAGCGCTGCGGGAGATATTGTCCCTACCGAATCGGACCACTTAGTCATTCAAAACGCTGTAGAACTTGAAAATTCATGCGATTGTGATGTACATCCATGGTAGACATCGACCGAAGGAGGCCAACACAAACATTATATCGAAGCAGTATTGGCTTTATTAACCGGAAATTAGAACATCATTGTATTTCTTCTTTCGAAAATGATAAGCCTAATAGACTTACGTTTGCACTTTTGGTTGTGTAGTTTCTGCGTGCGCTGGAATGTATAGAAAATAATGGCCCTCAAATATTATTCGAAATAAATTATGCAAATTTCGAAACACAATTCGCAAAATGTCGTGTGAGCTTTTGTAAGAAATCGTGCACTTAGAAACAACGAGCAGCTTTCGTCTGTTTGCTGTCATCAATGAAAGATAGTAGTTTAATTTTTATTTGAGTTTAAATTCGGAGACATTGTTGAATAGCATATATACAAAGAGAATAACAAAGTGATTCGTGATTATTCAGTGAATAACCTAAAAGTGTAACTTTACTGTATCGTGCTCACATTGCTCACTTTCATATGGAAATTCATTTTACTCTCTTGAACTTCGATTAATGGCCAATCAAAATTGGCATATGAAGCACATAATTTTTGAATGTAAATTTCGTTATGAAAATTATTGTTACGATTTTACCCTTCAAGACGTACTCACCCACGCTAGGTGTTGTGCTGTAAATGGATGCCACAAAGATAAATAGCTTCGCATTAATTTTAAATATTTACTCAATATTTCAAAACTTTATGCAGCTCGTCTATTATATTGCGTATTAGTATACCGATGCCATTATACGCTGTTTTTATTGATTTAACGAAGGCATTGGACCACGTCAGGAGGAAGGGTCTTTTCAGAATGCATGATTCGATAGGCTGCCCACAGAGGCTGCTCCAACTCGTAATTTCGTTCCACTCAGGCATGAATAACCTAATCCATTTCAACGGTTCCCGTTCAGAAGCCTTTGAAATTCTCCGAGGCATCGAACAAGAATGTGTTCTTGCTCCCACGCTGTTCGGCATTTACTTCGCTCTTCTTCTGAAGCACGCTTCTAGTACGAAGACAATAGGCATTCAACTACCCACGCGAAGTGATGGCAAGCTTTTCAACCTGAACCGGTTGAGAGCACAAACCAAGGCACGAATGGAGCTAGTACGTGACCTGCTGTTTGCCGACGGTTCAGCCATTATTGCTCACTCCAAAGAGAACCTCCAGTCGCTAATGGACTGTTTTTCGTCGGCATGCGAAGACTTTGGGCTAACAATCAGCATGAGCATGACCAAAGTCCTTGGTCAAGGGACTGTATCGCTTCTAATCATCACTGTTGGAAACTGTCAGCTTGAACCACTACATCATTTCACATATCTTGGTTCAACCATAGCAAATAAACTCTTGCTAGACACGGAGATTGATAAGGGGATTGGCAGAGCAGCTGTCATTTTGACCTGATTGAACTCTCGTGTTTAGGGTAACCGCAAGCTGACTGTAAAGACAAAGAAGATGGTATACAGCGCGTGCGTACTGAATACTTTACAGTGAAACCTGGACAACCCACGCAAGACACGAATGGAAGCTGAATGCTTTCCATCTACGAAGCATCCGTCGTATCTTGAACATATCGTGGATGGAAAGAGTGACTAATGCTAAAGTGCTTTCAAAATCTGGTCTACAGAGCATATTCACCGTATTAGGACAGCGCCGCCTGCGGTTGCTTCTTCATGTCTACATAATGGAAAATGGTCGTATTCCGAAAGATCTACTCTATGGTGAGTTGCAATTAGGAATTCAACCATTGGGCAGACCGCACTTGCGGTACAAAGAGGTTTGCAAAAGAGATATGAAAACAAGGTTATACTTGTATGCCAACTGTTATATAGGGTTCGTATAACGAACCACGATGTTCAGACACAGAATCACAAAGTGATTCTTGGTCAAGCACTCGAGGCGCTTATGGATGACCGAAGTATTGTGTTGCTCACATGGTGTGTAAGGGATGGGGATGTGAGCAACACATTACTTTGGTCATCCGTAAGCGCCTCGAGTTCTTGACCAAGAACTGTGTCTGAACATCGTGGTTCGTTGTACGAACCCTATATAACAGTTGGCATACAAGTATAACCTTGTTTACGTTCAATCCACTATTTCAAGGCTCACTGAACCTGATCTAACTGTCTTCACCTGACGACGGCAAACAGCCAGAAACCGGTAGTGGTGTGTAAGATATGAAAACACTTGACATTGAGCTGGCGAGCTGAGAAGAACTTGCACTTGACCGCTCACATTAAAGGGATTGTGTAGAGCGTCTTCTGCAATCTGGTGAGGAGCAGATACAGCTCTTGGCAGCTGAACGTAGATCACGCCGCCGGCGTGCAACTGACGCCTTAATACCGAATTCTGACGATCGTTGAAGCGCTGCGGGAGATATTGTCCCTACCGAATCGGACCACTTAGTCATTCAAAACGCTGTAGAACTTGAAAATTCATGCGATTGTGATGTACATCCATGGTAGACATCGACCGAAGGAGGCCAACACAAACAGTATATCGAAGCAGTATTGGCTTTATTAACCGGAAATTAGAACATCATTGTATTTCTTCTTTCGAAAATGATAAGCCTAATAGACTTACGTTTGCACTTTTGGTTGTGTTGTTTCTGCGTGCGCTGGAATGTATAGAAAATAATGGCCCTCAAATATTATTCGAAATAAATTATGCAGATTTCGAAACACAATTCACAATATCTCGTGTGAGCTTTTGTTAGAAATCGTGCACTTAGAAACAACGAGCAGCTTTCGTCTGTTTGCTGTCATCAATGAAAGATAGTGGTTTAATTTTCATTGAAGTTATAATTTGGAGCCACTGTTAAAAAGCATATTTACAAAAAAGAATAACAAAGTGATTCGTGATATTCAGTGAATAACCTAAAAGTGTAACTTTACTGTATCGTGCTCACATTGCTCACTTTCATATGGAAATTCATTTTACTCTCTTGAACTTCGATTAATGGCCAATCAAAATTGGCATATGAAGCACATAATTTTTGAATGTAAATTTCGTTATGAAAATTATTGTTACGATTTTACCCTTCAAGACGTACTCACCCACGCTAGGTGTTGTGCTGTAAATGGATGCCACAAAGATAAATAGCTTCGCATTAATTTTAAATATTTACTCAATATTTCAAAAATATATGCAGCTCGTCTATTATATTGCGTATTAGTATACCGATGCCATTATACGCTGTTTTTATTGATTTAACGAAGGCATTGGACCACGTCAGGAGGAAGGGTCTGTTCAAAATGCATGATCTGATAGGCTGCCCACCGTGGCTGCTCAAACTCGTTATTTCGTTCCTCTCAGGCATGAAGAACCTAATCCTTTTTAACGGTTCCCGTTCAGAAGCCTTTGAAATTCTCCGAGGCATCGAACAAGGATGTGTTCTTGCTCCCACGCTGTTCGGCATTTACTTTGCTCTTCTTCTGAAGCACGCTTCTAGTACGAAGACAATAGGCATTCAACTACCCACGCGAAGTGATGGCAAGCTTTTCAACCTGAACCGGTTGAGAGCACAAACCAAGGCACGAATGGAGCTAGTACGTGACCTGCTGTTTGCCGACGGTTCAGCCATTATTGCTCACTCCAAAGAGAACCTCCAGTCGCTAATGGACTGTTTTTCGTCGGCATGCGAAGACTTTGGGCTAACAATCAGCATGAGCATGACCAAAGTCCTTGGTCAAGGGACTGTATCGCTTCTAATCATCACTGTTGGAAACTGTCAGCTTGAACCACTACATCATTTCACATATCTTGGTTCAACCATAGCAAATAAACTCTTGCTAGACACGGAGATTGATAAGGGGATTGGCAGAGCAGCTGTCATTTTGACCTGATTGAACTCTCGTGTTTAGGGTAACCGCAAGCTGACTGTAAAGACAAAGAAGATGGTATACAGCGCGTGCGTACTGAATACTTTACAGTGAAACCTGGACAACCCACGCAAGACACGAATGGAAGCTGAATGCTTTCCATCTACGAAGCATCCGTCGTATCTTGAACATATCGTGGATGGAAAGAGTTACTAATGCTAAAGTGCTTTCAAAATCTGGTCTACAGAGCATATTCACCGTATTAGGACAGCGCCGCCTGCGGTTGCTTCTTCATGTCTACATAATGGAAAATGGTCGTATTCCGGAAGATCTACTCTATGGTGAGTTGCAATTAGGAATTCAACCATTGGGCAGACCGCACTTGCGGTACAAAGAGGTTTGCAAATGAGATATGAAAACAAGGTTATACTTGTATGCCAACTGTTATATAGGGTTCGTATAACGAACCACGATGTTCAGACACAGAATCCCAAAGTGATTCTTGGTCAAGCACTCGAGGCGCTTATGGATGACCGAAGTATTGTGTTGCTCACATGGTGTGTAAGGGATGGGGATGTGAGCAACACATTACTTTGGTCATCCGTAAGCGCCTCGAGTTCTTGACCAAGAACTGTGTCTGAACATCGTGGTTCGTTGTACGAACCCTATATAACAGTTGGCATACAAGTATAACCTTGTTTACGTTCAATCCACTATTTCAAGGCTCACTGAACCTGATCTAACTGTCTTCACCTGACGACGGCAAACAGCCAGAAACCGGTAGTGGTGTGTAAGATATGAAAACACTTGACATTGAGCTGGCGAGCTGAGAAGAACTTGCACTTGACCGCTCACATTAAAGGGATTGTGTAGAGCGTCTTCTGCAATCTGGTGAGGAGCAGATACAGCTCTTGGCAGCTGAACGTAGATCACGCCGCCGGCGTGCAACTGACGCCTTAATACCGAATTCTGACGATCGTTGAAGCGCTGCGGGAGATATTGTCCCTACCGAATCGGACCACTTAGTCATTCAAAACGCTGTAGAACTTGAAAATTATGCGATTGTGATGTACATCCATGGTAGACATCGACCGAAGGAGGCTAACACAAACAGTATATCGAAGCAGTATTGTCTTTATTAACCGGAAATTGGAACATCATTGTATTTCTTCTTGCGAAAATGATAAGCCTAATAGACTCACGTTTGCACTTTTGGTTGTGTTGTTTCTGCGTGCGCTGGAATGTATAGAAAATAATGGCCCTCAAATATTATTCGAAAGAAATTATGCAAATTTCGAAACACAATTCGCAATATCTCGTGTGAGCTCTTGTAAGAAATCGTGCAATTAGAAACAAGGAGCAGCTTTCGTCTGTTCGCTGTCATCAATGAAAGATAGTGGTTTAATTTTCATTGAAGTTATAATTTGGAGCCACTGTTAAAAAGCATATTTACAAAAAAGAATAACAAAGTGATTCGTGATATTCAGTGAATAACCTAAAAGTGTAACTTTACTGTATCGTGCTCACATTGCTCACTTTCATATGGAAATTCATTTTACTCTCTTGAACTTCGATTAATGGCCAATCAAAATTGGCATATGAAGCACATAATTTTTGAATGTAAATTTCGTTATGAAAATTATTGTTACGATTTTACCCTTCAAGACGTACTCACCCACGCTAGGTGTTGTGCTGTAAATGGTTGGCACAAAGATAAATAACTTCGCATTAATTTTAAATATTGAGTCAATATTTCAAAAATATATGCAGCTATTCTATTATATTGCGTATTAGTATACCGATGCCATTATACGCTGTTTTTATTGATTTAACGAAGGCATTGGACCACGTCAGGAGGAAGGGTCTGTTCAAAATGCATGATCTGATAGGCTGCCCACCGTGGCTGCTCAAACTCGTTATTTCGTTCCTCTCAGGCATGAAGAACCTAATCCTTTTTAACGGTTCCCGTTCAGAAGCCTTTGAAATTCTCCGAGGCATCGAACAAGGATGTGTTCTTGCTCCCACGCTGTTCGGCATTTACTTTGCTCTTCTTCTGAAGCACGCTTCTAGTACGAAGACAATAGGCATTCAACTACCCACGCGAAGTGATGGCAAGCTTTTCAACCTGAACCGGTTGAGAGCACAAACCAAGGCACGAATGGAGCTAGTACGTGACCTGCTGTTTGCCGACGGTTCAGCCATTATTGCTCACTCCAAAGAGAACCTCCAGTCGCTAATGGACTGTTTTTCGTCGGCATGCGAAAACTTTGGGCTAACAATCAGCATGAGCATGACCAAAGTCCTTGGTCAAGGGACTGTATAGCTTCTAATCATCACTGTTTGAAACTGTCAGCTTGAACCACTACATCATTTCACATATCTTGGTTCAACCATTGCGAATAAACTCTTGCTAGACACGGAGATTGATAGGGGGATTGGCAGAGCAGCTGTCATTTTGACCCGATTGAACTCTCGTGTTTAGGGTAACCGCAAGCTGACTGTAAAGACAAAGAAGATGGTATACAGCGCGTGCGTACTGAATACTTTACAGTGAAACCTGGACAACCCACGCAAGACACGAACGGAAGCTGAATGCTTTCCATCTACGAAGCATCCGTCGTATCTTGAACATATCGTGGATGGAAAGAGTGACTAATGCTAAAGTGCTTTCAAAATCTGGTCTACAGAGCATATTCACCGTATTAGGACAGCGCCGCCTGCGGTTGCTTCTTCATGTCTACATAATGGGAAATGGTCGTATTCCGAAAGATCTACTCTATGGTGAGTTGCAATTAGGAATTCAACCATTGGGCAGACCGCACTTGCGGTACAAAGAGGTTTGCAAAAGAGATATGAAAGCAGTTGACATTGAGCCGGCTAGCTGGGAAGAACTTGCACTCGACCGCTCGCATTAAAAGGATTGTGTAGAGCGTCGTCTGCAATCTGGTGAGGAGCAGATACACCTCTTGGCAGCTGAACGTAGATCACGCCACCGGCGTGCAACGGACGCTTCACAACCGAATTCTGTCGAATCGGACCACTTAGTCATTCAAAACGCTGTAGTACTTGAAAATTCATGCGATTGTGATGTACATCCATGGTAGACGTCGACCGAAGGAGGCCAACACAAACAGTATATCGAAGCAGTATTGGCTTCATTAACCGGAAATTAGAACATTATTGTATTTCTTCTTCCGAAAATAATAAGCCTAATAGACTTACGTTTGCACTTTTGGTTGTGTTGTTCCTGCGTGCGCTAAAATGTATAGAAAATAATGGCCCTCAAATATTAATTAAAAGAAATTATGCAAATTTTCAAACACAATTTGCAATATCGCGTGTGAGCTTTTGTAAGAAATGGTGCACTTAGAAACAACGAGCAGTTTTCGTCTGTTTGCTGTCATCAATGAAAGATAGTAGTTTAATTTTTATTTGAGTTTCATTTTGGAGACACTGTTGAATAGCATATATACAAAGAGAATAACAAAGTGATTCGTGATATTCAGTGAATAACCTAAAAGTGTAACTTTACTGTATCGTGCTCACATTGCTCACTTTCATACGGAAATTCAATTTTCTCTCTTGAAACTCGATTAATCACCAATCAAAATGGCATATGAAGCACATATAATTTTTGAATGTGAATTTCATTTTGAAATTAATTGATGAACTTTTACGCTTCAAATCGTACTCACCCACGCTAGGTGGTATGCTGAAAATTGATATTTTTGCACAATAACGATTTATGTTTTCAAAAATGTTTATTCAAAATGTCGTTAGAAATTATGAATAATCCGAAAATTTTGTATTCCCTAAACGGTTTCAGTACATGTTCGTCTTAGTCAAGGTTTCACTTGTCAAGTTTTAACGTAAACATTTCGATGACACATCTATCCGTAAGTTCCTCGTGCCACGCTATGAGAAACCGTGTAGATGGCAGATAATGCTTTCTCAAGTTTTCTGCTTATTCGTGACAATCAGATGTTGGAGCAAAGAGCTGTTCACGTTATGACATAAACGTTTGCGAAACAAATAAGATTTATTTTAGAATATTCGTTCTGTCATTTTTCGCTTCATGTATTCAGTGTATTCTCTCGATGAATTGTTCAATACAATTCGATATTCTCTATGAAGTAGCCTGCTCTAAGCTGTCGCCTGGTCATTAAATTGTTGAAGTTTGTCTAATCTTTTCTCAAGGTTAAATGCACTTTGACCCATTTGGTCATGCGTTCTCCATAAAGCATGAAGTTAGTAAATTTTACTTAAAACTGCGTAACTAAACAAATTATTCGGCATTCATCAATTCAATACGATTATTGTTTTGCATTTTTATAGAATACGAAACAGATTTCTTTTGATTATTATTGGAACATCGCTATTGAAATGTTTTATCAATTGTCATTTCTTTCGGTTCCATATTTAGTTCGAGATATGTACACTAAAGTCTGAAATTAAATTCAATGTTTACTTTATCAAACTATAAAAATCTCCTCTTCATAATATTTCAAAACATTATGTAGCTCTGATCTGTTCAGTCTCATGGGTCCAAACACATGGGGTTAAACCCATAACTGTGAATAAAAATGCTTATTTACATGCATTTCCGTCACACACACACAACGGCATCCTGTTTATCATCCTTCCACTCTTTCAAGCGCATGCGATCTCGATCTTACTGTCCCTACCTGATGAGTGCGGCAAAGCATGAAACCGGTCGAAAGGTGTGTCTGGACGCGGATAAAATCAAATACGGAATGTGTACAGCTGCAACGTGATCTAGATGCTCTACATGAATGGTCGGTACGGAATAATTTGCCATTTAATTTCCAAGAATGCAAGGTGGTGCAAATTGGTTAGCTATTCCAGTACCAATATCACTTTGAGCAGACGATGTTAAGCTGGACCGATTCGAAAGTTATCTTGAAGTCTGGGTATGCGGCAGCCTGAAGAACAGCCTGTATTGTGAGGTTATCTACAAGCGTGCTTCCAAGCTTCTAGGTATACTGTGACGGATTTTCAGAACCTTCTCGCCTGGAACGTTGCCCACCATCACGAAAGCCTACTTAATTCCAACCATGGAGCATGCATGGACTCCGTGGTTAAAAAGGATATACTATTGCTTGATAAAATATACGATCGTGCAACCAAACTCGTAAATGGTTTCCTGGAAACTAATGTACGAGGAACGATTTCGAAAACTGAGACTCACCAGTCCCCTTGAAAAAAGCCTTCGAAGTGATGTGATATTAACATACAAAATATTAAATACTCTACATCATCCTTTCAAACATTTATTCGAATAGCGTGAGTCACGACATGCACGCAGCCACTCGGTGACACTACAAATTCCACCCTCCCGTATCAGCTGTCGCCCGTTTTTTCATTGTGTACGTGTCTGTTTCCTTTGGAATGCCCGGCCCAAAACTATTGCCATCGTTTCCCGCGTCGAAACGTTCATTCAAAATTTAGATACTTATTTGTCGTATAACGATTTAAGGACACCAGTGTATTGACTCATGGTAAGTTTTCAACTGGACTATACTTGACATTACATGTTTATTTTATGCCTTTTTCCTGAACGAATATTTACGATGATATCATACTTGTAAAGATATGTGCTTTTTGTGATCATAAATTTGTTAATCTTGAATCTTGATGGAAATGTAAGCAAATGAAATTTTTTAATTATGTAGCTCTTTTGATTAATTGCATATTAGCCTACTGAACAAGTATTGGATTCATTAACCATGAATAGACGGCTTTAAATTTTTAATTCACACAAGATTGTTTTTTTATCAACTCACATGTGAACCTGATGGTGTGTTGTGCCAGCGCCCGCTGAAATGTATAGGAAATTGGGGTAATCAACTATATTACGCTCGAAAAACTGTTTGGAAATACAAAGTAAACATTTGTTCATACTCTCGCACCGACATATTACAACCAGTATTTCGCTGTAAACTGTCATCAAGGGAGGCAGCGTGATGCGTTTTGGTGAGTTTGAAGCAGTGTGGAAATTTTGAGCAAATTAACGATTCAATACTGTCGTTAAATATGGTTCTTACAAAGAATCATGGTGTTAATATAAATATATATATATATAATCACCAAGCGATTACGTGTAAAGACTGAATACGCTCAAAATTGGCCGATACACTGATCATCTCCCTTGCGGCAATACACTGCAACGGGTTTCTATCTCCTTACATTCATCAGCCAATTAGCTTGTTTGATTGACGGACAAGTGAGAATTTTTCTCTGGAATTAATAATCTCACTACAATTCACTACAACTCGTAACAGTAGAGACCTGCGATGCGCATACGTTTTCTATGTAACTTTCATTTCTACAGCACGGAATATTTTTCCGCTTGGAATGCAACCATATGACGGAGATGAACACAGTTAAAGTTATTTCATTTATTAAAGTCCTGAAGGGTATAGAGAGATGTGTTTTGTGAATGATCGATGAATAGCTTGAAAATAAGCAGCGTACAAAATACAAGATCCACTATGCGTCCATAACAATGTAATTTTTCAGCGTGTGATTGAATTAAAATTAAAAATTTCTATGTTTCATTACACGCGTATCAAAATCCAGCTGTCGATTGTAAATAACACAACCGATTGTGTGGTTCTGTGGTGTAAATGTATGTAAATACGCATTTCTGTTCATGCTAGTGGCTATATTCCATCTACATTTTTGCATGCAAATGTGATTGAACAATTCTCTAGTGTAAACCATATCCAGCGGTGGCATACTAATGCTAGCTGTCTTTAACATTCAAACACTGTTTTATGTTATACCGATCCTGATTGTAGTGCCAATACCTGAAATGTGATATATGTATATATTGTTTGATCAACATCATATATCTATTAAACTGAATGTTTAGGTATTGGAAATTTCACACTATTCTTCAACTAATCTCACCTCCATGACCCAAATTTCTGAAACAAAACGGGGATCGTCAATAAGCATTTGTTTATGCAATAAATAATTCTTATCTCCCTCAATAAAAGATACCTAGATAACTTTTGCTAAAACTTTTAGCATTTTGTATTAAAAATATGGTAAAAAATCATTTGCGATGAACATTCCTACGGTAACACGAGTGATAATTAATTCAAGCATGAGATTGTTCAGATCGTCCTGACACTTACCCTGAATCCTCGTAATTATTCGAAATTTTTATGGATATATATATATATATATTCGGTTATGAACTTATTCACAAAAATCGACTATGTGGTGTGCTGAATTCAGGAAGTCAAACTTTGGAAGGTAAAATAAAACGTTTGCAATAGAGATAAAAGAGTTATTGACAGGTCATTTTGGAGCCAATGTGTAAAGCGTGGTCCGCAATCTGGGGTAAGGCAACTTCTTCTCCTGGCTACTAATTGTAGATCCCGGCGTACGCATACAACTGCCGCGAGTACCGCTTATCACTGTAAGCGCCGTGTGAGAGATGGTTTCCCCCAATCGGGCAGTTTAGTCATTTCCAAACGGTGGAACATGAAACATTTATTCACTTGTGATGTACATCCATGCGATGCTCCTGGCGTTTCGAAAGTAATTGTATATTTATGTCAAAAGCTGGTTTTTAGTTGCGACGGTACTAGTGTGAAAGTATTCGCATTCAACCGTGAGATGAAAATCACAACAACTATTTTATATGTAAACCAAATCCGGGGAACGAGTGCAAAATGTTATGCGGTAGATCGTGAATGTGTTCTCGAATTTTGGTTGAAATTTTAGTTAATTTCATGCAAGATGAAGTTCCTTTGTTTTTAACCTGACTCATTGTCACTAAAACATCGACTACATTTTTTTCGTAGCTATGTACAATCTTTCGAACAACATGTTTGCAAGTTTTGAATGTGATATTAGTTGATTATCATGTGATTCCAAAATCACTTGTTGTAAGTAATCTCCTATTATAATCTGGCGATAATCAGCAAAATGTCATATTACAAAATGAAAATAAACAGATGATACAGTTGAGTTGACGTATTTCTAAATGTAGGTGAAGGTATAAATAGCGAACTCACGTTTCATAATATCCGTGAGTGTCACCAAAATGCTCTAAACAAATAAAAAGGAATGGATCAGTTTCATTTGTCAAAGCATGCTAAATTTGTATCCAATCATGAGAAGCTTAATTTGTAGTATTTTGCAACGAAAGGTTAGATCAATTATGTGAATGGGTGAAATCGTTATAAATATGCAGAAATATAACCACCGGATTATTAATAATAAAATCATGTACTTACTGAAGCGTTTTATAACGTGCGCGTTTAAACTAGTTTTAATGTAGTCTTCATATTGCTGTGATTAAACAGAGTTCATTATGCCAGATTTTCAACTATATTCAAGGTGTTGAACTTGCATAAGCGGACTCGACGATGATGAACCACAAGTGTCTCAAGTCCCTCTGAACCTGCGCAAACAGCCAGAAATTGATTGTGCTGTGATAGCGCTGTTGATATGAGCGTTTCCCATTCTTTCTTGTGGCATATTTGAGAGTTATTCATGAATATATCAGGTGATTTTTTGAGTCAATTTGAGAAAAATCATCACACAAATGTTATCGAAATATTTATCATTGCCAGTTTTTCAAAAATGACAATCTATATATCGAACTTGCAATACATACAGCTTCTCAAGTGTTCTCAACCCACACTGAAACTAATTACACTTCCTCCACTTGATGATGACAAACAGTTAGAAAATGGTTGTGGTTTGCATGTACATATATACGAGCACATGTTAGAGATTTTATCAAGTTTTTGAAACAAACTATTGACAGGATACATCGCAACTTACCTCCGTTTCTAGATATTGTATAATTAAAAAGGTGTAATCCATTAGATATTAATTTCAAAAGTGATTATTCAAAATGACTAAAGTTTGTAATTACACTAAAATTCATGGCGAATATTTTGTAATTTCTATGGTGTTAAAATCGATCAGAAACGTATCGTGAAATCAGAAAAGAAAGTTGTTATTAATATTTAGATATTTACTCATCTACAATTTTCCGGTATTCCATCCATTCAATTGCTGTTATTTGTAAAAATTTCGAAATTATCTATATGAATGATATTCTACGAGATTTAAATTGTTGCAATCAGGAGTTGGGAGTGAATATTGACCAAGTTAATAAATCCAGCAGCTAAATAACACACATTTCCAAAAACGTTTGAAAGAAGATTTTTGTATGTAAAAAATGAAATAAGATTTGAATGACAATCCAAATTACACATGCGTATCACTGCATCATCTAGACCATTAATATTATTCCAATTGATTTGGACCAATGATTGATTGAATAAATTAATAATCTAGCAAATTTGCGGACTAAATTTTCCGAGTTGATAAATATTACTGCAATCATTTGACGGAACTCCAATTTTCCCCATCATAGTGTATGGGTAACTTTTCACCAATTTAAATATTGTGTCAGTATGATGCATAGAATGGGGATTTGCTTCAACCAGAGAAAGTTAGCCACTTTTGTGTAACATTGACACGATTAACCATTGCAATCGTGTTTAACACTGCACGTGAAACTTGAGCGTACTGTCCCTATCTGACCAGTGAAAAAAGCACAAAACCGGTAGTGGGTTGTGTGATGGAAATACATGAAATCAGCGATTTTTAGGCCTATGGGTTTCTCCGCCTCCAAATTTGTATGGGTTAAAAGAGTAAATTGTTTACCAATCTTCTACTGTTTCAAGCTAATGCGCAAAAGAGCATTTATGTTTATGATCTCGTGTTAAAACGATATCAACATGCTGTTTGAGCACATTGAAATGAACAGGTTGTTCGTGCGACACTTATTCCAAAATGAAATAAAAGCGCAACGTGTTTGTCCACGAAAATGTTCTTATTCATTCTCAAATCACTCAAGTTCAGTTTTACTCTGACTCCTTTGGTTTAATTTATAAATTTGATGATTTTAAAATGCATGAATACAGTCATCGTGTGAATGCATGTGATGAAAATGTAAGCAAATTTGGACTATAAATGAAGAACATTGGGGTAACCACATCCATTTTTGTGTGGACAGGTTTCAATGAACAGAATCCTTATGTCAAACTCACAAGTAGAGATGTTTCATTCAGTAAGAAACCATGTGGCAGGATATATTTCAACTAAAATGTTTGCTCAATCGGCGGACGGCATTGTAGACATGATCCCAAATCTAGATCGTAATTATGGTGCAAATTTGGTTAGCCAAGTATTTGCAGAATATTTGATAGTCAGCAATTTAGTATACGAAATGCGAAACTTGGAATAATTGTAAATACTCATACTCAAATTCATTCAAGCACATCAAAAGATCAACCTACGTTGGGTACAGATTTGTGACAGAGGGTTCCATTGGCACTGGAAATTAATAGGTAAAAATCAATGTTTGTTTTATTGGTTTCGGCAATATTAATGTGATACTTACCGTGTTCTGAGGGCTGGCTGTATCCGGCAATAAACAGAAAAAGGAATGCTATATTAAATTTTGAACATTCAGCACAATCAAATGCGTGATAAGTCTTATTTATAATGTTTAGAGTATCAGACATTTTTGTTTAAAGTAAACAAAATAAACTGCGATTGACTGGAATTACCGTATGAATGAACGTAATATGACAAATCTTATCCTAACGGATATTGTTATGTGATTATTATTAAATTCGATTAATCAGATTATTTCACTGCGAAAGAAAATAAAATTTAAATCTAGTTAGCCGAAATCTGCTGATGCCATACTTCGATAATATACACTATTGTAGAGATATTTTGCATTCTTACCTTTGCGACGAATTATATCGGATTATATCGAACATTATTGGATATTAATATAGAATTCCTAGTGCTGCTAATTGAAAATTCACTTGACCGTTTTTAAAATTATAAAAGATATTGGTATGTTGTGGTGCTTACATCCCCATCGCTAACACACCATAACCAATTAACGGATGTTTGCCGTCATCAGGCAGATACAGTAAGATCAGGTTCAGCGAGCGTTGATATTGGTGTTATAGCATTTGACCTTAAAATTTATCAGTGAAAATTATCATTATAGAATGCCGGTAACGCAACTCACAGTGAATGGTCCGAGGTCGATTCTCCTTCAAATTCTTGTGATGTGAAAAAAATGCGAATTAAATTATCTGCGTCATCATTATATTTCATTTAATACTTATTTGACGCCAAGTAGTCCGCCAAAATGTTATCAAAGCGTTAAAGCTTATTACTTAGACTTTTATGCGAATATTTGCAGTAGTTGAGAGCGTACTGTGCCTGTCTTATCAATTGACACTAACTCAAATGCATGAAATTTGCAGCACACCAGCTGATCTCTGATAATAACAACACATTACTCATTAAGGATGTGTGCACACAACACTTTAGTCATTTCTTAGCATTACTTTTCGCGACAATTTTGTTACACACTAATTCAGTATTTGGGACTGGACTGTTTTAGGAAAACTATTTGACGCTGTCTTCAATGTCGAAATGTTTTATTTTTAAATTGAGATTTTGTTCCAATGTAGAAATCGGATAATTTTTCACCTGAAATTTGCTTACAAACATTACGATAGCAAGTTCAGTCATAAAATCATGATGTCAACTAAACATTATTTTTTGCATGACAAGTTCAGCATGAGTTGCTAAATGGAATTCGGATAAAATTTTGACTTGTGAATAAATGCATACAAAATCTTTTATTCGCTTTGATCATTAAACAATATTTTTACGCGGTAAAGACATTTTTCCTGTACTCACCATCGGTTGTAGGCATTCTGGATTTGGAAAGTAATGAAATGTACTCATTTTACGTACGATGTATACTGATTGTACATATGGGCTCAAAACACAAGTAAATTAGTATTTTTTTGAAATTCGGCTCAATTCACATTTTAATGTTGTCTTCAGGATAATTGCAAATGTAATTTTTACATAATTTACAACGAACCTGTTACATATAATATAAAGTAAGTTACGATTCAAGGATATCACATTGCAATAAATTAATTATCTGGTGATCTAAAGAAATCATTATATTTGTATTCTCCAGAGTTTAATAAAGAAATGGCATCAAATCCATGGCCTAATTATTTGGAAATTTACATCAAAATTGATTTGACCAGAAGAGGTTTTAGAGTAAATTTTTGAACGAAAATATGTTTTTTCAATAATATTTTTTACTTGGTTAAGATTGGTTGTGGTGTATAAGTGCGGGGGGTGTAAGCAACACATTGCTTTTGACAGCCACAAGCGCCTTAATGACTGAAGATGATCCCTATGAAATTCTGTGTTTGAACATCGTAGTTCGTTGTACGAACCATATGTAACAGAGGCATTAAAGTATAACATGGTTTATCGCGTATCCACTGAAAGAGTTCACCTAAATTTATCTTTCTGTCTTCACGCGATGACGGCAAACAGCGAGATACCGGTAGATGTGTGTAAGTGCGGGGGATTTGAGCAACATATTACTGTGGTCATACATAAGTGCCTTGAGTGCTTGACCCGGAATCACGAGGTCTTTGTGTGTTTGAACAACGTGGTTCGTTGTATAAACCCTAGTAACATTGGTATTCAAGTACAACTATGTTTAACTCTTATCCACGGTGTCGAGGCTCCTTGAACCTGATCTTTCAGTCTCCACCTGATGATGGCAAAATCCAGAAACCGGAATGTTTTGTAAGTATGCTGGATGTGAGCAACACATTTTAGGATCATTCATAAAGTGCTAGAGTTCATCACCAGGAATCAATTTGTGATCGTGTGTTTGACCACCGTGGTTCGTTGTACAAACACTATCTATCACATGCGTTTCAGCACATGGAAGGGAACATGTTGTTCGTGCGACACTGGTAAAACCGCGAAATAAAAGCGCAACTTGTTTGTCTGCTATAAATTTTCTTATTCATTCTCATATCACTTTCGTTCAGATTTACTCCGATTCCATCGGTTTAGTTTATAAATCTGATGAGCCTGAAAAGTTAGAGAAAGTTCATCGTGCGAGTGCATGTGATGAAAATGCAATCAAATGTGGACTATTAATAAATAACATTGGTGTAACCACATCTATTTTTATGTGGGCATTAATTAATGAACAGACTCCTTGCGCCAAACTAATTCCACAATAAATCACAAGTTCTGATGTTTCATTCATTCAGAAACCATTTAGCTAAAATAATAGGTGGCAGGATATATTTCAAATAGAAATTTTGCTCTATTGGCGGAGGTTGTACTAGACATGATCCAGCATGTAGACCGTAAACTTCGCACGAAATTTGGTCAATCTAATATTTGGAAAATATTATATAATACGCAACTATGTATACCATTTACACCGACCGGATTAACGCAGAAACGCAAGTAATTTTAAATACTGATACTCCAATTCATTCAAGCACATCAGAAAATTAACCTACGTTGGGTGCAGATTTGTGTCGGTAGGTTCCATTGGCTCTGAAAATTAATTGGTAAAAATTAATGTTTGTTTTATTGGTTTCGGCAATATTAATGTGATACTTACCGTGTTCTGAGGGCGGGCTGTAATCGTCGTTAAACAGAAAAAGGAATGCTATATTAAATTTTGAACATTCAGCATAATCAAATGCCTAATAAACCGTATTTATAATGTTTAGAGTATCAGACATTTTTGTTTAAAGTGAACAAAATAAACTGCGATTGACTAGAATTACCGTATGAATGAACGTAATATGACAAATCTGATCCTACCGAATATTGTTATGTGATTATTATTAACTTCCGATTAATCAGATTATTTCACTGCGAAAGAAAATAAAATTTAAATCTAGTTAGCCGAAATCTGCTTTTGACACACACTTCGATAATTTACATTATTGTATAAATATTTGGCATTGTTAATTTTGTGACGGATTATATCGCATTATATCGAAAATCAATGGATATTATTATAGCGTTTCTAGTGATGATAATTGAAAATTCACCCGACCGTTATTAGAATTAAAAAAGATAATGTTATGTTTTGGTGCTCACATCGCCATCCCTAACACACCACAACCGGTTTCTGGATGTTTGCCGTCATCCGGTAGAGACAGGAAGATCAGCGGCAATAACCGCGAAACCGGTCGTGGCTTCTGTCCAGCTTTTCCAACGTCATATACTACTTAATAAAAAAATCTGACTTTAAACAAAAACAGTAAGATCAGGTTCAGCGAGCGTTAATATTGTTGTTATAGCTTTTGTCCTTAAAATTTATCAGTGAAAATTATCATTATAGAATGCCGGTAACGCAACTCACAGTGAATCGTCCGAGGTCGATTCTCCTTCAAATTCGTCTGATGCGAAAAATTGCGAATTAAATTATCTGCGTCATCACTATATTTCATTTAAGATTTATTTGACGACAAATGGTCTGCCAACATTTATCAGTCATATATGCGTTAAAGCTTATTGCTTAGATTTTTTATACAAATGTTGGCATTACTTGAGAGCGTACTGTGCCTGTCTTAGCATTTAACACTAATTCAAATGCAACACACCAAATGATCTATGATAATAACGATACATTTCTCAGTAAGGATTTGTGCACACAAAACTTTAGTCATTTCTTGGCATTTCTTTTTGCGACCTTCTGTTACACAATCATTCAGTAATAGCGGACTTTGCGGTGTTTTAACAAAACTATTTGACGCTGTCTTCAATGTCGAAATGTTTCATTTTTAAATTGAGATTTTGTTCCAATGTAGAAATCGGATAATTTTTCACCTGAAATTTGCTTACAAACATTACGATAGCAAGTTCAGTCATAAAATCATGATGTCAACTAAACATTTTCGTTTGCATGACAAGTTCAGCATGAGTTGCTAAATGGAATTCGGATCAAATTTCGACTTGTGAATAAATGCATACAAAATCTTTTAATCGCTTTGACCATTATACAATATTTTCACGCGGAAAAGATATTTTTCCTGTACTCACCATCGGTTGTAGGCATTCTGCATTTGGAACGTAATGAAATGTACTCATTTTACGTACGATCTATACTGATTGTACATATGGGCTCAAAACACAAGTAAACTAGTATTTCTTTGAAAGTCGGCTCAATGCACATTATATATCTATATATATATATATATAATATATATCTATATATATATATATATTATATATTTATATGATAGATAATTTCATAAATTTTTTGGCAATATGTTTTTAAGAAATGTTACCTTTATTTAAATTAGCCTCACGGTGACAAATTTTGGGAGTAATATGTTTATCGTAATGCGGCGTTAAGTCACCGAGAAATGCGGAAAGTATTATGAACACCACAAAACTTTCTGCTTGATGATTTGTGATTCTCTGCCCAGCATGATAGATACTTTTCGAACAACATAACCACAACAATAAATGTTTCATGAGGCTTTATTATGCGAAACATTTCTCATTCCGAAGATGCAGTTTTCGTTTTTACTTCTGAAATGACCAGTAGGTATATTTAATTATACAATATTAATTTCCAAAACCCTCAAAGTTAATCTCACTTGAAAATGTGCATACACTCAAAAAATGCATCATCAAAAAAGTTAAAAATCATTCAGTTGAAAATTTATACATTTAAGATGTAGTAAAATGAAGCTGACTCACTCAAGATCTTTCGTTTCCACTTGATTGATTGATTCTATTGGGATAGAAAAAGGAAGGTTTATGATTAATTAAGTGGATTGCCTCAACTCACATTTTAACACTAGACTAGTTGCAAAGCATGACTTGATTATTGAATTCTTCCATTGCGTTACGAAGCGCCGTATAATAACATTATTTTCCAGACAATTATATATGCTAAACAAATTTAATGCCTAATCTAACATTCTAAACAACGTTCCAACTGAATTATTAAGAAATACTGTAGTTTCGAAAATGTTATTCAACACCAAAACCACTAACCTTCATTTTGACACTCGCAAAAATTGCTCAAAATCGACAGAAGGAAAACAAACAACAAACACTTCATCATTTTCGCGCGTCTAAGCGAAGCACGCAAGAATGAGTTTATATATTTGTGAACCTGTGATTCCTTTCATCGAATGCATAATTGACCTCTACTTTGCCATTTCATGATTCTCTTCAAACACTTATTCTCAAAGTGTGCTCGAGTGAATTGTTTTGACCTGAATTTACTTGGCAGAATTTTTGTTGATTATACGTTGCAAAAAGGACACTTCAAATAATAATATAAACATATAAGAGCATTTAACAGTTTTCAAGTTGCTCGTGAAAAGGCTTGATAGTTTTTCACAATTTTAATAGCAGAGCTTAGAGTTTTTATTCCAGGTCAAAGTGAAACACTTATATTTAAAATTTGACAAGTGGTTCAACCTACCGGCAATGTAACAGATGATAGAGGTAGACTGATTGTATGTGTGGATACAATGCCGCTTGATTCACTGTAGTTTTAATGACAACCGCGATAAATGAGATAAACAATGTTATATTTAAAAGTGTACAACGAACCATGATTTTCAAACACAGAATCACATTGTGATTCCTGGTCAAGCGTTCGAGGCATCCACGGATGAGGTGATCGCATAGCCCTCATTTACACACCATAACGTATTTCCAGCGATTTTTCGTCATCATTTGGATCCAGTGAGCAAAGGTTGAGTGAGACTTGTAACAGCAGTAAAGTGGTAAAAATGGTATGCTTGTATGCCACTGTTAAATAGGATTCTCACAAAGATCGTTTATTCTACGAACTGTTCAACAAAATTATGAGATCCAAATCTTGTGGAATTCACAAAGGTTACTTACCATCCCGAATAAATGTAAATTTTTCATAATTTTATTATTAAAAATTGATTGATGCAAATCTGATCTGAGTTTGGTCAACGTTTTTGTCCGTTTGACATGGTTTAAACACGTGTCACGTTTGCAATTAATTAAAGACGATAATGTGAAATATAAGATATTTTTAGCCAACGTGAATCAGAATACACAAGTACTTAAACAAAGTTATACTCGAATGCAACTATTGCATAGGGTTCGTACAACGAACCACGATGTTCAAACACAGAATCACATAGTGATTCGTGGTAAAGTACTATAGGCGCTTATAGATGACCAAAGTGATGTGTTGTTCACAAACCCCTAAATTACACTCCACTACCGGTTTCTAGCTGTTTGCCGTCATCAGGTGGAGACAGTAAGATTAGGTTCAGGGAGCCTTGAAACAGTGGATAAATGGTAAGCAAGGTTATATTTGAATGACACTGTTGCATAGAGTTCGTACAACGAACCACGATGCTCAAACACAGAATCACATAGTGATTCGTGGTCAAGCACTCAAGGCGCATATGGATGACCTAAGTAATGTGTTGCTCACATCCCCCGAAATTACACTCCACTGTTTCAAGGCTCACTGAAACTAATCTTACTGTCTCCACCTGATGACGGCAAACAGACAGAAACCGGTAGTGGAGTGTAATTTGGGGGATGTGAGCAACACAACACGCAAGTACTTAATTATGATAGCTGTAGTAGTTGTCAGGAAAATTTAAGAATATCCAATCAATAGAATGGGCTATGCTGAGGAAAATGTATAGTGCAGGAGAGTAGGATATACAAGTGACTACGTGAACACTATCTCCTAGCTCAAATGCAAAAGAAGAATGTGCTCAAATGTCAGGTGAATTGCATCGAAATTCCACTAAGTTTCAGGTTATCGAATCGCCTCATGATGGCGGTTTAAATAATAATCAGAACCGAGGTTATCATTGGAATTTGAATGATATGCAATACACAAAGTTTGGCCAATCGGGTAACAAGAAAGGGTTCGAATTGAGTCAGCTGATAGATCAGATAGACATGACCACGGGCGCCAACGCAAGGTTTATTCGGCGATGGTGAAGCGAATTCAAGTCTCTTGAATAATTGGAGTACTCCTTTGTTCGCGTTTCATGGTATTACATTTGGTGAAATATTGATCAAGTGGGAGCGGAATGTGCATATCGTGCGACAATTTCAATGGTTCGTGGTTCGAATTATTTATGACATTTTTGACTAAAAATGCGGCGTAACCTCAATCCGCTTTACTTATTCACTGCGATATTGCTTTATAGTTCTAGATGCTATAGATTTTTCTGAGCATCAAAGTTCAATATAAGTATTAGACACTTTTATTTCTCATGTGTGTATCCTGTTAAATAATTAAGCTAATAAATCAGTAAAGCCTCCTGACTGCTGTATAAAATCATATTTAGATTCTTAGTTAATGCTACTAGTGAACGTTAAGCTATTCAAGTCAGGGCTTGCAAAATTATTCCGGTTAACAAATATAGTCAGCATATCTCGTTCGCTAGGCGTATTTTGAGTACAAACAAGAACGCAATTAATTTTTACAAATTAAAATGTTTCTATTCTCATCCCGATAGAAGAAGTGATTAAAAACAGACTGCAAGAGTCGCTATCACCTTGGTATATGTAGAATCCATTTAACCGCGAAAGTATTATATTATATATTACCGGAATATATTCATAGTTGCTAATTAAATATCATGATGGTGCACTAGAAGCGACTTGAAAAGCAGTTTTTCTTATCATCTCCATTTGATTACTTGACTTTTAATGCCTACGGGCTCAGACACAGATGATAAGTTGTGCGCATAATGTGCTTTCACCGATTTAATACGAAATTATTTGAGGTCAATCAGATTGTACGAAATCGTGTTTAAAATCAAAAGGCATATTAGAAACTATAATCCGGCCTATTGAAGATACGACTTCGCTATATGTCGTTTTAGGTTAACCAGGCTAATCAAATGAAAATTAAAATATTATAATTAATATATATATAATAAGATATATCATTTTTTGAAATGCCTGACTACTTTTATTTTACAAGTAATACATACCTTTACCCAATAGCACCATGATAAATAAAAGATCAATTTTACAATTATATAATTTTTATAATTAAAATATGAAAACTAGTGTCAGGTTTAAAATGGTTATATAATATATTATATTTGAATCCATCAATAAGCATGCGCCTTTTTAACCATTTAATATCAACGCTTCGGTTAACTCAGCATAGATGTTTTGTGTCGAATTCAAAGAAAATGTTTCGAATTGACTACTGCCTCGATTTGAATCTGCGAGATCTTAATGCAATCATGGTATGTTTGTTTTCTAGTTAGTTTTCGATTCGAGATTTATGGGAAAAGTATGAATGCTAAATATTAACGTATGATACACTTATAACATTCTAATTAACAATACTTGGAATAAGTAAAAGTAATTCCACTTATGAACTTAAGTGGGAAATGTTGGTGGAAAATTTACGTTAATTCAATTTTCCTAGAATATAAAGGAAACATTGTTTTCTTCTGTATGACACTGCTTTACACGGTCATTTTACCACGATGGAGATGGTTTATCACTACGTCGCTCGCGTCTCATTTTTGAAAGTTTTAAACATCGACTCTTATTTGAAGCTTGTAGACAATTGCGTTGTACTACAAATTAACCTAATGTTCTTCTATTATATGCTTCATTAATAAATATTCCAGTGACAAAAATTTTCTTTTGAATGGTTAACTAATAAGATACATCATAATTAGTTGAGAATCGGGTATAATATGAGCATAACTGTAGGTTCTAGGGTTTAGATTGAATCAGCGCGTGAAGAATGCTCTGGTCTGGTATGATTTAATTGGTATATAAAGAATTTTGCTTAATAGCCTAATCTTCTCTGATTCGTTACTCTTATATCCGAGTCGTGTTTGTATACCGGGTTCTCGCTCTGTTAACCATTTATTGTTTGTTGTAGGTTGTTTTACTTCCTAAGTAATGGCGGTCAGATCTGCGTAGCATATTGCATGAAATAAGTCATGTACCTAAATAAGATCTAGGTAAAGATTTGGGTCAATGTTCTAAAATACTCATTTTATGTAGATTTAAATGAATAATGGTTTTGCCTATGTGCATGGGTAAAATTAGTATTTTATCATATTCATACACTTGAATTAATTTCCTTACTAGTCATAGCAAGATCGGATCAAAGCCTTGAATGGAGACATGCTTATGGTATCAGTAATAAAGCTTGCTAGTGGTTCCTCCACATGAACGCGAATAGCGCTGCTGACATTTGGTCTCTCAATTCATTCAAAAGATTTCCAGTTATTTTGAGTCTTTTCGAGTTCAATATAGTAAACCATATTAAACACGGTTGCTGACCATTAAATATCTAGATACCCCTCCTACTCTGGATGAGGTCAATAGGGCAATCGACCGCTTTGCGAATGGAAAGGCTCCTGGTGACGATGCAATTTCACCTGAGCTCATCAAAGATCACCACGCTATTCAAGAATAAAGTAGATAGAGGCGACTGCAACAATCACAGAAGAATCTCCCTTATGAATGTTGTAGGCAAATTGTTTGCTAAAGTCTTACAGATCCGGCTGCAAGTTTTAGCTGATAGAATTTACTCCGAATCTCAATGTGGCTTCCGCAAGGGAAGATCAACCGTTGACATGATCTTCTCCCTGAGACAACTTCAAGAAAAGTGTCGGGAACAGCGTATGCCATTATACGCTGTTTTTATTGATTTAAACGAAGGCATTCGACTACGTCAGCAGGGAGGGTCTTTTCAAAATGCTTGATTTGATAAGCTGCCCCCAAGACTGCTAAAGCTCGTTATTTCGTTCCACTCAGGCATGAAGGGCTCAGTCCATTTTAACGGTTTCAGCTCAGAAGCCTTTGAAATTCGCCGAGGCGTCAAACAAGGGTGTGTTCTTGCTCCCACGCTGTTCGGCATTTTCTTTGCTCTGCTTCTGAAGCACGCTTTTAGGACGAGGACAGAAGGCAGTTACATACGCACGCAAAGTGGTGGTAAGCTTTTTTCAACCTGAACCGGTTGAGAGTACAAACCAAAGCACGAGATGTGCTAATCCGTGACCTGTTGTTTGCCGACGATTCAGTCTTTATTGCTCACTCCCAAGGGAACCTACAGTCTCTAATGGAATGTTTTTCGTCGGCGTGCAAAGACTTTGGTTTAACAATCAGCATGAGCAAGACCAAAGTCCTTGGTCAAGAGACTGTATTGCCTCAATCATCACTTTTGGAAATTGTTAGCTTGAACCAGTACATCATTTCACATATGTTGGTTCAACCATTGCTAATAACCTATCGGTAGACACGGAGATTGGTGAGCGGAATGACAGAGCAGCTGTCATTTTTCCCGAATGAACTCTCGTGTTTGGGGTAACCACAAGCTGACTCTAAAGACAAAGATGATGGTATACAGCGCGTGCGTACGCAATGCTTTACTGTACGGCAGTGAAACTTGGACCTCACACGCAAGACACGAACGAAAGCTGAATGCTTCCCATCTACGAAGCATCCATCGTATCTTGCTCATATCGTGGATGGACAGAGTGACTAACGCTGAAGTGCTTTTAAAGCTGGTCTACAGAGCATGTTCACCCTATTACGTCAGCGCCGCCTGCGGTCTCTTGGTCATGTCTATAGAGTGGAAAATGGTCGTATTCCGAAAGATCTACTCTATGGTGAATTGCAATTAGGAAGTCAACCATTAGGCAGACCGCACTTGCGGTACAAAGATGTTTGCAAAAGAGATATGAAAGCTCTTGGCATTGACCCCGCGACCTGGGAAGAACTTGCTTTTGACCGCGCTGCGGGAGAGATTGTTCCTCCCGAATCGGACTGTTTAGTCATTCAAAAAGCTCTAAAACATGAAATTCATGTGAATGTGATGTACATCCGTGGTCGACATCGACCGAAGTAGGCCAACAACAACAACATTGAGCCCGATTAAATACTGTGTTATCAGCAAAATAACAATCTTTAATGGCGCACGCTTGGTAACTGCTTAGCTCTAGAATCCGTTGTCGTTAGTAAATTGAAAGAAAAAAATGATTTTTTCTGAATAAATGCCGTTTCCCTGAAAATGATTGATTTTCAAACACTTTGTCAATACTTGCACCCAGTAAAATGTGATTACATTTGAGCACAGCTGAACCAATGCTGTCTAAAATTATCTTCGCTTTCACACAGTTTACAGCATATTCTAACCTTTGCAACAATCTTATCCCCAATCATAATTACCAAAACGGGTAAGTTGTCACAACTCATACAGACCGTTGCTGTTTCTGCGCAAAAACAAGTCCTTTGTCATATATATTTCGTATCTAAACATGAATGTCATATCATAAGTAATTAAAGTCCCGATTATTTACTCGCATCGATCTCACCCAATTTCGTAGTATGAACACACCACGATTCTTCGATTTTTGACTGTAGAAATACGTTCGTTTCAAATTTTTTACATTAGCTCTATTTCAGTTCAGCGCTCGATCAAAATTGTCACATGGTCATCAGTGTCGGTGCAGTTAACATTTTGTTTCCGAGATCAATTGTTTCGGCTTATGATGCAATGTCAAAAATTACGCGCAACTTTGTTCAGTCTATGTGAGTTGCCGCAGAATAGCGCTTGACTAAAGACGTGATTACGCTCAGTGAGAGTAACTGAGAAAATATCAAATTATACGATTTTAATCGAAAGAAAAGAAATAATTCAATTTCATCTGAAAGATATTCAGGACATTATTCAAGGTAATTCAAGGTTTTTAATGGTCTATAAAGCAATAAGCTTAACAACAACCATGGGATGGTAAAAATTGAAATTTAAGTGTACAAACAATATAAGGAAGTAGATTAAACAGTATATAAGTGTTTTGGAAACGAATAATGCAATAAAAATTCGTCTAATTTCGTTTGAAATTCATGCAAGCTAGTGGAGTGAGCAACGGTTGAAGGTAAACTGTTCCAAGTAAAACAGACACGAGCAGAGTAAAAATACCTTCTACAGTTCAGGCGGGAATGGGGTATGACCAGCACATGTACTCGAATTGTTTCAAGTGACACGAAATAAACGCACTGTAGATGGCCGAACTTATGATGCTTCTGAAAGATTATAGATTCACAGCCATCCACCTAGAATTATAATTTTAGTGAAACCAAAATTAATTATTTTCAAGTTAACGCAATATGGAAATAGAAAACGCTATTTCAAGTGCTCATTTCGTTCTCCTGTCTATGGAAACACTTTGCTATCTCGAGTTTTCTTGCTTTGTGGGAAACGGAGTAGGGTGGTTAATCATTAAAGTGTTGACTTCGGGGTTTGAATTTTTACGATACAAATAGATAAGCAAGTAATTGGAATGAACCAGCTCAGTGTGAGCGACAGTATGATTTAGTCGTAGCTCAAAAAATAATAAAAGTTAGAGCCGATTAGTCCAAGATTGACCCCCCCTTTAAAATTTGATATTTTTAGCAATTGACATAGGTAAACTTCGATTTATCTTGAACTGTGAAAGTCAATTAAAATAAAAGTTTGTTGATGGCTTCATGCAGAGGTAAATCAGATTGACATATTAAAAGATCCGTAGAAAAAATGTGGTCGGCCTATTTCCACAAAGTCCAGTAGGACATTTCTAATTTTCAATGACAATTATTTTACGAAGTTTCGCAATAGATCATACTAGTACTATGAAACCAACGTTCAATAGTTTTGAGTAAAAAAAATTAAAAAATCTGATCAACTACAAATAGAATTTAACTAAGAGATCAAACGATCAAGTTAAGTATCTTTAGGAGCTCAGACGTCACCTGAACTGGATGAAACGGATCAAGTCATTGAAGTACGTCAAGTTGTTGAGCTCTTTCTTTTGAAAACTTACAAATTAAAATATGCCCTACTGCGGTCAATTTCGAATATAGAATTTCATATATGTTAACCTCACTTTCATAGCGCTTGGTGCTATATAAACCGATTATATGGCTCACGGCCTAATAATCAATTAAAAAATTTCATTTATTCACACAAATGAACCATACATTGATGTGTTGCTTACATCCCCCGAAAGTACACTCCAATGCCGGTTTCTGGCTGTTTGTCGTCATCAAGTGGAGACAGTAAGATTAGGTTCAGTGTGAGCAACAGTGTGCAAACAGTGGTTATTGACCAGGTACGAAATCAAAGAAATTAAATCAAGTTTCCTGTGGAATTAACGAGATTAATTTCTCATAGCATAGGCTCACGTTTCCTTCGCTTGAGCGGAAGACGTTTATTGTTTGAATAAAAATCAACACCTCATAATTGAACGTAGCAATTAAGAAACGTTACTTGTTTTTAGATATTCAAGCACTTGAATCGTGTTGTAGTAGTGAACAATATACCTTGTCATCGTCTTGTCTCTTGATGGTGATGAAAGCTGTATAGAGAGAAAGCAGTGAATATCATCTGAAATTGATTTATTTATCCAAAATATTTTCACCAGTAGTGTCTTTTAAATAAAATAATGCAACAATACTGACCAGCAATGATATAGAATAAAACAACATTGGTGCCCCATGGAACAAGCGATGATCGAAAGCGTTCACAAAACTTGATAGAATTCCTCCGATTTTTGCAACGGATAATATTACACTAAGGCTTCGTGTGCGCGCGTTTGAGGGAAACAGCTCCGTAACGTACAACAGCGACATATTCAGCGATACATGTATTAGACATAATGCAATATTTGAAGAAAATAAAAGGAAAACATCGCTGGATGGATCTGTGATCGCAATGTAAATTACACAGAGGATTAACACAAAGCAAGTCACAGTCAAGCATATTAAAAGTGGTCGTTTCCTGTGACGTGTGAATCGGTAAACAATTCCAAATATGACAACACTAGGTACTGTCGTGAGAGCATTTAGAAATCCCGCCAAGTAAACTGAATGCTTAACAATTCTCGCGTAGAATAATAGGCCACTGAACGAAAGATTCATTCCAAATAACATTAGGCAGAGCAAAATAGTCAACTTTAATGTATGTTTATCAACTATACAATATAATCTTTTCAACCTCGTGAAATTGCATTGCTTACTAGTAGTGATTGAAACACTGGATTGGAACATTTGAGCATTCTGTTTGACAGCCTCAAATTGGCTTATGTCTGAATTCGTTCTGAAGTAATGATTGACCAAATAAGCTCTGGTTAAAACACTCATGGCGTCCTCATATCGATTCTGTGAGACTAACCATCGTGGGGACTCCGGTAACAGAATGATGTAGAGTATACTCAATATATTGGGACTCATTACGGCTAGATTGAGCAATCTCCAATACGGTATGTAATAGGCCCACAAAGCCATTAGACCTCTATAAACGAATCCGATGAACAAGGAATGAATTGATCGGAACACAGACCGATATTGTGGTAGAGTCAACTCAATAATCAGCACGCCAGCGATATCTTGTTTACCGGTTACGCCAAAACCAACCAACGCCCTCGCAAGAAAATAACTAAAATAGGATTTCGAAAACACGGTCCACAAATCTCCAATTAGTTGAAGTAGAGCGAACAGCATAATAGATTTACGCCGACCAAGTAAATCACCAGAAAATCCACAGGCAATATTTCCCGCTAATGATCCAATCATATATACAGATGTACCGAATGGAACCAACCATGATTTTTCACAAACCAATGAGAATTCTTCTATTACATTTCCTTTGTAATGATATTCGGTTATTTCAAAAATGTATCCGAGTTGGCACTCCGTGATTGTGTAGTTTGTAGTGTTCACCCACCGGTTAGAAAGTAGCTGCGTGTGAGATAACGCGTTCCAATTGATTTCAACTCTTTCACAGCCAGTTTGCAATATGTTCAATAATCGATTTTCGTTCACCGTATACATGCGTTCGAGGACTTGATCAAATGTCAAATTTTGTTCGCGAATCGAATGTTCAACGTTCGGTTCCATCTTGCATCGGTGTCTGGCCACGGAATTCGCATAGACCGGAGAAGTCATTGGTGAACTACAACTGAGTGCAAGAAGCATGACGACGGACCATTGCCATAAGCCATTCGGTTCAACATGATCAGCCAAGATTTTGTCAATGTTGAAGTCACTCGAAGTTTGTGGTTTCTTCGTGGTAGACTCGCTTTCAATCTTATTTTCAGCATCAATTTCATTCAACATGTCGGTAACTGCGCAATGAATCTGTTGAGATTGATCAGTTGATAAATCAGACAAATTTGTTTGAGTTAACATGATCTGCCCAATCAAAACCAAGGAGTTAATCGGGTATTAATCGCTGACATTTAACTCAACAGCTCGGATAGTTGTTAATTCTATTCTAAACTGAGTAAAATGTCTTTTATTGATGATGTTTTGATGAGTGCAAACTTCACGGCCAGTTTCGTGGTTTGTGTGATGGAAATGCAAGCAGATGAGCATTTTTTCATGATCATCGGTTTAAACACTATTTACATGTGCTTGGGCACATATAATTGAACAGATTCGTGGTACCAAACTTATCTAACAGCGACATAAAAGCGCAACTTGTTTTATTCCCTGTTTATTTCAAAATTTTCGGCACATTAATAAATGAGTTAGTGGCGACCTCTTGAAATAAAAATCAATGGGTTGATAAAAGGAAGTACAAATCGAATGCATTAAATGTTTGAAGCATACTGTAAACAGGTGAACATAATTTAAATAATCAAATAAAGTTTTGCGAACCAGAGTATCAACAAGAAAGTGGTTGTAATTTAGAGCGGATTTTCTAACTTTGAATGGCACCAGCTGGAAAAGCGTAAAAGCCACAAAGCTGTCGTGGCTGTTCTTGTAACGCAATAAGAGGTTGGTAAGATTGCTAGAAATAATCAGTTTTTGTGCCTTGTAAAAGGTAATCAATAGGAATAATCGTTTAATTACATTTCGATAGCATTCAATCATTTTCCCAGTTATTGTATGGCCATGGAATATTAGAAAACTCTGATGTATATAGTCACACATGGCGCTAGAGTTTCGCATATAATTACTTAGCATCCTTGAGTTATTCGTTTACGTTAGTGAACAAATTACGGGTGGTTGCTGTATGTCTTACATTGTACATGGGAGAGCCTATTATAGCGAGTAGGTTTGCACACACAGCCAGTATTTAAATGACTGAATTATTTGCAAAATAAGGCGAAACCAGTGCATTCACTTAACTTACTGCTTTTAATAGCGTAGATAATCTATTAGATACATTAGGTTTTAAAAGCCTAACTGCACTTCTAGTTCGAATTCAAAAATGCAAATCGAAATTTCCAAACTATGTTTACAGTTTTACGCAGCTTTAGCTTTGATAGTAACCAAAAAACTCATGGCATTGACCATTACATCGTTTGTTGTTTGAATTTTCCTGTAAATTTTTTACAAATGTTCACCAAATGAAGCATAATTTCGATGTTGATGTGGAGAATGGTTTAAAGTGAATTGATCGAATTTATATTCGCAAAACTGGATTGCTAGAATATTTGTATAAGCACAATGAATGTTACCGATACGGATGAAAATATGTACTCCAATTTAGGTAAATTAGAGCAGCTAAATTTGTATCTACTGTTTCAAATAACTTGGCGGTCTTAAAACTAATGTTATCGGTACAATTGACTCTTACATACTCGAAGCATTTTGTTTGGTTTTCTTAAAGAAGTTCTTAAAGGAGTATGTCCCGCCTGATTATTCTCAAACAAACCGGAATTATAAAATCAAGCTACTGGTAATCAAGATTAAAAATTACAGCGTTCTGTTCCTCGATGGACGACATTGATCGCCGTCTTAGGATCAAACCGCTGGATAGAACCATCTATCCTTAAATTACATCTCAAGACATTGTCAGACTGATTGCACTTATCAGGTGAAAACAAGATTGCGTTCAATCAAAAACTTCCTAATACAGGTTAACATATTTATACTACGAAGTCATTGCTAATCAATCTTAGTTCAGCTTACATTTGGATGCCGATCAAGAGAGTGGTTTCAGATCAATGACGTGGAAACTTTCATACTTGATACTTATTATATATTACGCATGATGTTAAATATCATACATCATATCATAAAATGTGATAACGGTTAAACGACACTGTGTGTTAATTTTAACCATAATGAAATTTGCCAAGAGAATCACTGTCGAAAACCAACTCAAACTGTGGATCTAGTAAAACAACAGGAAAACGAGATTCGGAAACAATTAACACTAATATATTTAAAAGTATGAATACTTCTACTACACTCCCCTGTTTAATGTTTTCTTCTCTGACTGAGTTACTACGAGTAACATTAAATGATACCTCCTCAGTTTGTAACCATTTAAAGTAACATTTTTTCAAATAAAATACTTTCAGTACCACAAAAAGCTGTTTCTGTTAAATGCATCGGTGTATATGAACGACGTCGTTCTCCATAGCAATCCCCTCGGACTACGAAAATGTAACGTATGTAAACCTACGATACACAAGTAAAGCTAAGCATAAGTGAATCATTATCACTTGATAACTCGTACTTAAAAGCGACTAACAGAACTCGTGATATATTGAATGAATTTTGATTTTTCGTCAAGCCTGGTACAACTAGGCACCTGGGCTTTTAACATCCGGGAACAAGATTCGAATAATGTCGAGGGTACTGATTATTAATTCTCATGAAACGTTTCTTAGTTTTGGTTTGGCCCTACTTTGTCTGTGTTATCGATTGGACAACATCGCATTACGACAAACAGAAAATGATATTACCCTATCATGGACAAATGAACAGTTATATTTTCATTGAGAGATGGATTTGCTTCTATAGCCATATAACAAGATGATATCTCAAACAATGAATTTGCTTCCATTGGCAGTAAAACACTGGGTGTAATTTTATAGTTTTGTTCTTCCAAAAGTCGAAGTTACTAGATTTAGGTTACGTATTTTGGGACGATTTAAATGTCAGTGCTTTTATGATCAGCCGTTGCCGACGTTGCGGGTGGATATTTTTGAGTCCGACATTTTGGATATCAACTTCATACTGTCATTCGATCAATGGGGAATTTTGGGATATCTAGGGTGAAATTTTGATACGACAATTTAGTAATGCAAGGAATTATCGTATCTACGACATGTCTTTCTTTATATGCAGCAAAAGCGGATTTTTGCTCTTCGTACTTTCATTGATTTCGCTTCGGTTTCTACGTCAGTTTGCCCATTGGAGGCTTACCACTGTCGGGAACTACTTGGAACATCACAATTTCAATTAAATACCAACATTATTAACAGGAGACTGACAACTCGTGGCTTTTTGTTGGTACTTTTGGTT
The DNA here is from genome assembly GCA_013407085.1 of Atriophallophorus winterbourni. NCBI lineage: Eukaryota > Metazoa > Platyhelminthes > Trematoda > Plagiorchiida > Microphallidae > Atriophallophorus > Atriophallophorus winterbourni. The sequence continues at coordinate 50,466 of JACCGJ010023456.1, forward strand.
GACATCTTTAAAATGAAACAATCCACTGCTCGCGAAACGTGTCGTCCGTGAGAAAGTGGTTAGTGGTAAGCTCAAATCTGTCACGTGTCGAAACTGCTCACCCACGTGTCACGCAAAATGTGACATTCCCCCCTAATCATTTGACGCGGAGGCGGATATAATCCGAAATGATGAAGACAAATTCTGGAATACGTCACGTCTGTAAATCAAACGAGATTCGCGCGATTCAACGGAGTGTTCCAACAATGCATCCTGGGCCTTTATGAACGGCATGTTGAGCTTAGAGCT
>JACCGJ010023457.1:0-13932 GCA_013407085.1 Atriophallophorus winterbourni
GACCAGCACGCCCTAGAACAGCCGCAGTGACGTTCTACAAAGCTTGTCAAGGGGTTTAGCTTCGTAAGCTACGAGGAACGTCTTACAACTCTACAAATGTTTCTACAAACTATCGTCGTGTTGTGATGTGAGAGCACAAGCCGGATCCAGGCAAAGTGCCGTACAGTCAGAGACTGCACGTGAACTGAGCTACTGTCAGGTTGCCCAGGCCTAGACAGATAAGACAAAAGAAATAGAAAGAAAATAGTAATGGTAGTGAGACCTCAGCATGGGACTCACTACCGGTGGCCAATCAATTTAGCACGATGTTAGCCGCACAGCACAAAAAAACTGCACGATTGCACGTTCGTGCAGAATTGCACATCCATGCAAAACTATAGTCCTACCCGAGGCGATCTGATCCTTGCGTATCGTATATTGACAGAGGAAACCCACCCATTTAGGGGTATGCTTAAAATGGCCCCATACTCAGCAAATCGTGGTCATCACCTGAAATTGGCACATTTGCACAGTAGATTGAACTGACGCAGACACTCCTCTGCCGTCCGGATTCCGTGCTTGGAATGCACTAAATCTTTCAATTAATTCTGCCCCATCCCTAGATATTTTTAAAGAACGCCTTGATTTCCATTTTTATCACATTATATACAATTCTTGATTATGCTTTTTCATGTTCGTTGTGATACTGCAACATATCTTTCCCTCTTTCCACAGCGTTTTCAGTCCCAACAAACATGGATCACGTTCCCTTCGACTACTTTGCTGAACTGCTGAAACTTATTCAGACCCAATGTGCTAACTATCCTGTGGTTATTCCAATAAGCTTGTAGCTTTTTTTTTCAATACACTATTGACTGACTATTAACCACGGCATCAGCACCCGATGCCCTATGATGCTTAAGGCTTTGAAGTACATTGTGATATCATAAATATATAGTGTAATACGTATACTATAGATAAGTAGCTCTCTCAACCAGCAGAAATTCAACTCCCGCGGTCCCCATAACAGATAAAGCTTTAACCCTTATCTGCCTGAATTATGATTTACATTGAAATAATTTTTTCTCCCGCATTTTTGTGATGAAACTGCTTTCCTTATATGGGGCCAGAAAGTATTTTTAGTTTTTTTTTAATATATTACGGAAAATAAAAAATTGGGACAAATTCGGTACAATCGTCCTGTGCTGGCACCTTTTTCATTGATTTCAAGCTGTAGTCAGCTATATGAGACATAAAAGTTATAAAAAGATTTCTCAAAATTAAATTTTTATTGTGAAACACACACAAGGTAGAAAAATAGGTTGAATAGAAAATAATGTTTATTTTTCATGCTGTCATCGCGATCAAAACTCATGGAATGCCGCAAAACAGTTCTTATGCATGTTTAAGCATAAGTGGCCATTGTATTTAGCGCATAATATCTTCGTCTTTCCAGGATAGTTTTTAAACCTGCATCGGTTTCTTTTTTTCTCGGCACATGTGCCACTTGGTCCAACCTCACATCGTCGGATGGGACTCCACACCTTCTTTTTGCTTCACCTGTTAGAGATGGGCGTCCACGTTTAGGAGGCAAGCAAATTTTTACAGCTTTGGTAAGGGTGAAAGCTACCTCAAGTTTGAAGGAAGCAAGCTGGAGCACTTCTTTTTTGGAAGAGAAAGCCTCTTGCAGTCTCTACGATAACAAAGCCATGAATTAACTATAGCCATGTCAATGAAGTGATAGATCAGACTGTGATAAGCTTTCTTTGATTTCATGCTTATTCTATACAAAGAAAGAAGATGGTCTGCCAAATCTACACCACCCATTGACTTATTGTATCGTTTCACAACATCAGGGCAAGGTACTTCAATGGACTCTTTGTAGTTTTATTAAATCTACGGACATTTGATAGAGGATTTGCCCTGGCAAATGTGAACACCAAATTGACTAGTTTGTTGTCGTACCAGCTAACCAGGGTGACACTTGAATGTCCCTTCACCAGTTCCTTCATCTCAAAGGAACCCCTGCCTTTTTTCATTAGACGCTTGTCATACCTCATGCTTTTTGGTAAGCCAGCTAATCGTGGAGGTCTAACTGTGCCGCAACAAAATATTCCCACATCTGTCAAGTATTGCAGAAGGGGCACAAAGGTGAACTAGTTATCAAAAAATACAAGATGGTTCTCATTGGAAGGAATGGTCTTGGCAAGATGTAGCACAATATCTGAGCTAGCACCGATGTTTGGGACGTTGGGATCATCGACGAGGGATATTTTCCCAGTATATGGGATGAAATCGCACATCATCCCACGATCGTCAGCGAGTACGAAAAGTTTGTAGCCAAACTTTTTAGGTTTATTTGGCAGGTATTGTTTGAGCCTTGATCTGCTTTGAATGGCACCATTTGCTCATCAACGCAGAGATTTTGCTCTTTGGTTGGGTTTTGAAATTTTGTTCTCAGATGGTTTACTAGAGGTTTCACTTTGAACATTTGGTCAAAATCAGCAACTCCAGGTTTGCCAGCGTTTGTGTTATCAGCTAAATGAAGATTTGATGGCTTCAAATCTATCTCGAGACATGCACTTAGCTGCATAGTCAGTGAGAGGAGAAAACTTCTTGGCCCAGTGCATTCTTGTATTTGGTAACTTTGATAATGAGAAATACAGTACAAGGCCCAACCATTTTTCCAGTTCTTCTTTGGGAACATAAGTGCCGGTTGTATCATTTTTGGGACACGCTCTTGTATAGCTTCACATGCCGGATGTCACATATTTGAGACATATATTCCGACAGTCATTTCGCATAAAAATATTTCATCTTCGCGTATACGTTGAATTGTTCAGATTTCTATAAATTAAGCAAAAAATTATCAATGTATATACCACATTGCAACACTCAGAAAAAATGAAGCACTGGAGTCGAAATTTCACAAGCGTCATCACCTCCTTCCGAAGTTTGTTGCAATTGCTCGCCGCTGGGCTCAAGCCGTCTCAAACGCATACCAAACGGAGCGGAACCCGTGTTCCGATTCCGAACCCCCGGCATACGAAAGTATCTGTCTAATTTAACCTATCATAATCCCTTTAAATTTTGTGTACCGATTTTGCCCCATTCGATTGTTATCGAATCGCAGGCACTCGCAAACCTCAACTATACGCACATATAATCTTCAAAGATGGGGAAGGGTTGGACTTGAAAAGCAAAGCAATACTAATTGTCTATTTACAACGGTCCTCTCTTAGTGCCTTCCTAGGCCTGGGCCATGGAAATGACTGAAGGTAATTTTAACTGATTCAGGATTGCAACCCAAATACCACTTACCATACGATCCCAAATTCACGTAAGCGGATCATGGTTGAACTCGTTTAATATCAGGATGAAAACCCAAATTTTATCTGCATATGCGTACTTGCCGATTAAAGAATGTTGATTGAAAAGCAGCTACTGAAGCATAAACAGCGAAAGTTGGTAAGTTTAATTCCGTGTACAGAACCACAAACTGGACCGTGTGCAGATTTATTCTGCCGAAAGAGACAAGATAACTTTTGAGATAGAAATGATCAATTCATATTGAACAAAGTATATATAATCAACTTCAAATCCTAAATAAATATACAAATAACAAAACCGCGCGCTTAAATGCATGGCAGATTAAAACAAATTTAGTATCACTTATCGCCATCAAACCTAGTGGAAATAGGAACTCACTTACTTTCACACGTGTGAGCGGTGATACTGTTGAATATGCTTTTTCATGTCATATCACCATTTGGAACTATGAAACTCTTTCATGGACGCTCGATTGGCCTAAGCCATATACTGTCCCCTTTGCAAACTAACTGAACTGAACTGAAACTAATATTATCATTGCTTTGTTCTATTATCAACGCTAGTTTATGCTGGAAAAAATCAAAATCAAATGAATCTAGAATAAAATGATGAATTTCATTCCTGCGGATTTACTATGGTATTAATTACGAATAGTTTATTAGTGCATTTGATTATTAATTTTTGAATCAGCGTATAAGTTGTAATAAATGCCTGCTGTCATATGATAAGTAAAAAGTAATAACTATTGTTAACTGGCGCTTCAAGAGCATCAAAGCCAACTTTCCTTTGAACCTTCGTGAGATTTTTGGGCATTTTTACATGCATAGCGTCGACTCCAGACATTGCAACAGATATAGAAACTGTAGTGGATAGTGAGGAATAGATTTTGAGGCTGCCTGAATTTCAGTTATATCCACATGAAAATTTTGACTAAGAAACAATCGCAGAAGAATGAAGACCGTTCGTGGATAAACAGTATATTGTAATTAATGAGTGAGTTGAATATGTACAAACGGTAATAATAATAATTATTATCATTCATATTATTATTATTATATTAATAATAATAATATTTATTATGCATATTATTCGATACAAGTCATGCCAAGCTTGATCATTTGTTTTTTATGAACGAAATCGTCAAATAAAACAGTGATTTGACAAATGTTAAGGATTGAACATAAATACATATACATATGCATATACACATACACACATATATGCATACACATTTGGCTACAAACGTTTCGTACTCGCTGACGATCGTGGGATGATGTGCGATTTCATCCCATATACTGGGAAAATATCCCCCGTCGATGATCCCAACGTCCCAAACATGTGCTACATCTTGCCAAGACCATTCCTTCCATTGAGAACCATCTTGTATTTTTCGATAACTAGTTCACCTTTGTGCCCCTTCTGCAATGCTTGACAGATGTGGGAATATTTTGTTGCGGCACAGTTAGACTGCCACGATTAGCTGGCTTACCAAAAAACATGAAGAATGACAAGCGTCTAATGAAAAAAGGCAGGGGTTCCTTTGAGGAAAAGGAACTGGTGAAGGGACATTCAATTGTCACCCTGGTTAGCTGGTACGACAACAAAGTAGTCAATTTGGTGTCCACATTTGCCAGGGCAAATCCTCTATCAAATGTCCGTAGATTTAATAAAACTACAAAGAGTCCATTGAAGTACCTTGCCCTGATGTTGTGAAACGATACAATAAGTCAATGGGTGGTGTAGATTTGGCAGACCATCTTCTTTCTTTGTATAGAATAAGCATGAAATCAAAGAAAGCTTATCACAGTCTGATCTATCACTTCATTGACATGGCTATAGTTAATTCATGGCTTTGTTATCGTAGAGACTGCAAGAGGCTTTCTCTTCCAAAAAAGAAGTGCTCCAGCTTGCTTCCTTCAAACTTGAGGTAGCTTTCACCCTTACCAAAGCTGTAAAAATTTGCTTGCCTCCTAAACGTGGACGCCCATCTCTAACAGGTGAAGCAAAAAGAAGGTGTGGAGCCCCATCCGACGATGTGAGGTTGGACCAAGTGGCACATGTGCCTTGTGTCGAGAAAAAAGAAACCGATGCAGCTTCAAAAACTATCCTGGAAAGACGAAGATATTATGCGCTAAATACAATGGCCACTTATGCTCAGACATGCATAAGAACTGTTTTGCGGCATTCCATGGGTTTTGATCGCGATGACTGCATGAAAGAAATACATTATTTTCTATTCAACCTATTTTTCTACCTTGTGTGTGTTTCACATTAAAAATTTAATTGAGAAATCTTTTTATAACTTTTATGTCTCATATAGCTGACTACAGCTTGAAATCAATGAAAAAGGTGCCAGCACAGGACGATTGTACCGAATTTGTCCCAATTTTTTATTTCCCGCAATATATAAAAAACTAAAAATACTTTCTGTCCTCATATAATGAGAGCAGTTTCATCACAAAAATGCAGGAGAAAAAATTATTTCAATGTAAATCATAATTCAGGCAGTTAAGGGTTAAAGCTTTATCTGTTATGGGGACCGCGGGAGTTGAATTTCTGCTGGTTGAGAGAGGTACTTATCTACAGTATACGTATTACACTCTATGTATTTATGAAATCACAATGTACTTCAAAGCCTTAAGCATCATAGGGCATCGGGTGCTGATGCCGTGGTTAATAGTCAATCAATAGTGTATTGAGAAAAAAAGCTACAAGCCTATTGGAATAACCACAGGATAGTTAGCACATTGGGTCTGAATAAGTTTCAGCAGCTCAGCAAAGTAGTCGAAGGGAACGTGATCCATGTTTGTTGGGACTGAAAACGCTGTGGAAAGAGGGAAAGATATGTTGCAGTATCACAAAGAACATGAAAAAGCATAATCAAGAATTGTATATAATGTGATAAAATTGAAATCAAGGCGTTCTTTAAAAATATCTAGGGATGGGGCAGAATTAATTGAAAGATTTAGTGCGTTCCAAGCACTAGGAATCCGGACGGCAGAGGAGTGTCTGCGTTAGTTCAATCTACTGTGCAAATGTGCCAATTTCAGGTGATGACCACGATTTGCTGAGTATGGGGCCATTTTAAGCATACCCCTACATGGGTGAGTTTCTTCTGTCAATATACGATACGCAAGGATCAGATCGCCTCGGGTAGGACTATAGTTTTGCACGGATGTGCAATTCTGCACGAACGTGCAATCGTGCAGTTTTTTGTGCTGTGCGGCTAACATCGTGCTAAATTGATTGGCCACCGGTAGTGAGTCCCATGCTGAAACACGCTGAAGTCTCACTACCATTACTATTTTCTTTCTATTTCTTTTGTCTTATCTGTCTAGGCCTGGGCAACCTGACAGTAGCTCAGTTCACGTGCAGTCTCTGACTGTACGGCACTTTGCCTGGATCAGGCTTGTGCTCTCACATCACAACACGACGATAGTTTGTAGAAACATTTGTAGAGTTGTAAGACGTTCCTCGTAGCTTACGAAGCTAAGCCCCTTGACAAGCTTTGTAGAACGTCTCTGTGGCTGTTCTAGGGCGTGCTGGTCACGTTTCAACAATGGGTTCCAGACGGAGACAGCATACTCCAAGTGAGGCCTGATGTACGCCTGAAGAAGAAACGAAAAGAGACGTCGATCGATTGTTCCAAACGCACGCTTTACAAGCCCAACGTTTCTATCTGTCACGGTTGTTCAAGTTTGGCGGTTTTGCTGTAGTCTGTGAGCGGAAGATGTCCGTCGGCTTTCTGTTTTTAATACCCGTTGCCTGCGTAGAATTGTTCGCTTCGGTGGCAGCATCGTGTTACAAATATAGATGTCTGCAAGCGGGTGTTAGGACCAGGTGGCCACTGACTAAGAGAAATGCTGATGTTTGCTCGCTTGCGATGGTTGGGATGTGTTTTAAGAATGCCGACTCACAGTTTGCCGTACCGCGCCTTATTCGCAGAGCCTGGCAGGCGCTGGGATAAAAGATCGGGTGGCCATTTAATGACGTGGCGCGTTAGGACGAAGAAACTCACTGTTGCGCTAGGCTCAGTTGGGTGTATTCGTTTGCCTGAATAGGGTCCAAAAGCTCCGCCTAATAGTTGGCTGGAAACCTTAGGCGATATGGCTACAAACCGAACTCAATGGCGCCATTGTATTTTATTATGTGTTTTAATTTATTTATCCGGTATTATTTTATATTAAAAAAACAAAAACAAACCAAAAAATCGCATGCAGTGAAACTACAAAAACAAGCTGCTTTTAAATGCGTTTGCTTTTGCGTATTCCGCTTGCTTGTTTTCCCTTTTCCACGCACTTGCTTATCTGCTTTGCCAGCTTCATATTGCTTGGCACTTTGTCTGGCTCCAGACTTGTGCTTCATGATGATGATGAGTCTGCGAACTTCAAGCGCTGTTCGCCAACGTATGGGACGAGGAACTCTCTCTGATTTTTTTCTTCTGCTGTGTAGCAGGAGCCGCGCCATCACGAGACTCTCGTGAGCGTGACCTTGGTTCTGATTGGTCTAATTGTTTCGGTATTGATTATTCATGTTTGAAGCGGCGGTCAGCCGTGGATTGTCTGAGGTTTCAGAATACAGTTTAGTGTTCGCAAATCTGGTGTTCTTGGACACAGCAATTGGCGTCGCGAGTTTCAATTAGTGTTCTTGACGAATCTGCATCTACTTTCTTCACGTTACTGATTCCAATGGATTTCCTCCGGCCTCCTACTGAATTCTGGCCCGCTGGTGCTGAAAAGCCTACTTCGGATGATTGGAAAAATTGGAAAAATTCATTCTGTGACTTTGTGGACTTACTCTCTGTGTTCAAACCAGAATATTTAACTAATTCAGTGATTCTACTGAAATTACTACGTTCTAATCTTGGTCGTGAAGGCTCACAAGTATTCGATGATTTACAGTTGGCCAAAGTGAAAGACTTCAGAGAAGCATTTACTGCGCTAGATAAATGCTGGGGTCCTCGAGTAAACAAATATGTTGCCCGGTTTCGTTTCTCGAAGGTTTGCCAAGAGTCTGGAGAACCAGTTGATGAATTCATAACCAGACTACTGCATGCAGCTCGTCCGTGTGAATACAACAATATTCCTCTAAAGAAAGTTGAAGATACGTTCTTAATACAACAACTCCTCATGGGATTATCTGATAATGGCACGCGTGAAGCAATCCTGACTCATGATGCAAACAAATTGACGTGGGACATCGCGTGTGAGATTGCTCGAACGAAATACGATGTTAAGGAGGGAAACAAGCTATTTCAGCATCCCACAAGTTCTGAGTCACATCAAATCAACGTCATACAAGTTACAAGTAGTAAGAACATCAGCTCCATGAAATGCTATCGTTGCGGCAGTACACAACATAAGGCAAACTTTCAATCCTGTCCAGCATTAAAAGCTCAATGTCGAGTTTGCGGTAAGCAAGGACATTTTGCCCGGGTGTGTCGTGGCCGCCTAATAAACCTTATCGATTCTTGTCCCCATGAATCGGGAAAATTTGATGACATAACTACAATTTACGCCTTGCGATTTGCACCTAGAAATACTGTGGGTATACCGACTGAGCCCAAGTTACCAGCATCTGACATCCGCTCCGTGCTTTTCGATATTGGTCATGATAAAATTTCATTGAATATGGAATTAGATTCTGCTTCTCCTGTTACGATTGTTCCTCGAAACTTTAACGAAGACTATTTGACAGACTTTCCCATTCAGCCCTCTCGCTATCAATTCGGCAGTTATTCCAGTGATAAGATTGAGATACTGGGTTTCATAATCGTGAATATTTGTTTGCATGACTCCTCATGGTGTCCAGTATCTGTTTACGTATCTGGAAGTAAAACAAAGCCCTACTTGGCCGCAATGCAATGGTTGCTCTGAAAGTTAACCCGAACATAAACAATATGTATGTGTCAGCCATCGATGTTCAGCGGCTGCTATGAATTTGGTACGTTGATGCCCCATTCTTTGATAACACTTTCTCCTGCCACATTAGATTCGCAACGTTTCTCGATACATATTTTAACACAACTTCATTGAAATAATATCTGTTGAATCCATTAAATATTTCCGGTAAAAACATGCACTCGAAAACCCTATTATCTTCTCGAATTAAGCTACGTAAATTATCTAAGCCTAGTAATTGTACTGTTAGATTAGACAGTGACACTTCTATTATTTTGAACAAACTAAAAAAATTGGAATCAGAGTTGTCAGAACTTAGAAACGAACTAGTAACATGCAAATCCAACTATAGTTCTCTAAAACCGCTCTTATCTCTCATGAACCCTGATATTGGCATTGACCACGATATATTGATTCAAGCAAATAAATTTATAGAAACTATGAGCACTGAAATTTATCAAAGAGAAGCTCGCTCAAAAAATGTCATTATCTTTAATATTGCCGATAATTACCCTTTAAATGATTTAAGAAAATGTATATTCTCTACATATGGCATCCCCACTGAATGTTTCACTATAGCTCGACTTCGTGAAAACACAATTAAACAACGCACTCCTATTTTAATAAAATTTTCAGATAAGAGTTTTGCGTTGTATTTACTTGATAATAAACACCTTTTGAAAAGTATACCTAGGTTCTCGGGTGTGGTCCTAAAACCGGACTTAACACCCATGCAACGAAAATTTAACTATAAAAAACGTAAAGTTATCCGCTCCAATACTAGTAACAATACTTCAGATACAAACGAACAAATGCAATGTGAATCAGTAACTGAAAATAACTCTAATAGCTCCCATAGTTCGACATCAGCACCTGATAATCAAGGTGTGAGTGTAACTCCACATCTGCATCTACGCCCGCAACGTTTACCTAAACTAAGACAAACACGACCCCTCTTACCAAACCCTCCTACCTTCAGAGAGGCACTGATCAGACCACCTCCCCGACAACGTATGCAGACAACTAATTATATAAGTGGTTCACCCAGTCTCAACAACCGTATTGACACATCTCGTTTCTTAATGAATAACCCCCTATCATATAAGCAACACTATCACCATTCATCACCACCTCCTACACCTTTTTGTAATATTCAACCTTATTATAATTCATCTACTGTTACACAATATCCCCCTTATTATAATAATTATATTTCCCAAACTTCATTTTACAATCCTTATGTTTTCCGCTCCAATTATGAACCATCCTTTAACACTAATACCGCTTTTTTTCAAAAATACATAAATTAAATTTTAAGCATAGTAAACTCTCTAATGCACTCACCACAAATCCTTTAACATCTGACCTTCATATTGTTCGTTTTCTGGTCATAAATGCTAGATCAATTATACCTAAAATCCATATACTAAAATCTTACCTATCTTCTAAACCTGTAGATATTATTCTTATAACTGAATCCTGGACCCGTGATGATCACTTTGACTTTTAACTCATGATACCTAACTACCAGGTATTTAGGAGAAACCGCACTCTGAAACGAGGTGGTGGTTGCCTTATTTATGTGCATTCAAGATTTAAAGCTAATAGTATATCATCTTCGAATTTAACAGAACTTGAAGATTCACTATGGATAGAACTACCTATACTAGATCTCTTAATAGGCTGCATCTACTACCCACCAGGCTCAACTTCATATAATCTGAATACATTAACTCAAGCTTTCATCGAAACGTCTTTACATCATGCGCGTTATAAACTTATAGCCGGTGATTTTAACATGCCTAATTTGAACTGGCACGAAAGAAGTAAAGTTAGCTCTCATACAAATTTTATGAAAACGCTTGACTTACTAGGTTACAAACAATTTATTGATAGACCAACTAGAAAGGACAACATTCTTGACTTGGTCTTTACTCTAAATATTGATCCAAACAACTTACTAATATTGCCTTCCCCCTTCAATGGGGACCATAAAATTTTATCCTTCCACCTATCATGCACTTGCAAAGCTACCAATGAAGTCAAGACTCTTCACCGTTTCATCGATTGGAAGTTACTTTCAACACTTATAAGGATTGAAGATTGGTCTCAATTCTTTCTTTCACATGATTTTCCAACTATATCCTCGACTTTCCATTCGAAAATTATAAGTTTAATCGATAAAGCTAGCAGTTCTAGAAAACACATAAAACGAACTAGGCTCGAGAAAATGGAAAAGAAAATAAAAAAATGGTCTGAAATTGCAATTAACAATAACGACATCTTTGCTCGTTTACGTTCTTATGAACTATTAAGTGACCACAAACTCATTCTAGACCACACATTGATTGCATCAGAAAATAGAGCACTGAACAGTTGTGATAAACTAAAATCACTCAGCAGGTTATTTAAATCACGATCCGTAAACTCAACCAGCAAAGTAGATTTCATTATTCAGGATCGAACTTATAATTCGGCAGAAATAAGAATTACAGACCCTATTACAATCTGCGAAGAATTTCTTAAATATTTTAATACTACTTACAATACTTCCATCTATAAAGATATGACTAGAACAGTTCGTTCACCTAGTGTATTAAATACTATATGCATAAATCTGAATGACATTAAAGAAGTCTGCAAGCAAACTACGTCCAGTATCAAGCCAGACATAACAGGCATTTTACCAGCCATTTGCAGAATGGGTGGTGACGATTTCAAACTTCTTCTACTGAACTTATTTAACACTTCAATCGAATCTGGAATCTTCCCTTTAGAATGGAAACACTCTGTCGTTACACCCAGACATAAATCTGGCTCGAAGCACACGGTATCAAATTATCGCCCAATTAACCACACAGCTATACTATCTAGATTACTTGGAAAAATAATAAAAAAGCTATCTTAAATCACTTATCTCCAAGTTTCTTCTCTAAAGCTCAACATGGTTTCCTAAATAAAAGATCATGCATTACATGTCAGCTTGAATACCTTGACTATATTACTACATCGATAGAGAAAGGTTTGGCAGTTGTAGTTGTCTTCCTAGACATAACTAAAGCATTTGATACTGTTCCTCATAAGATATTATTATCGAAACTTGAATCATATGGCATCGGAGGTAATCTTCTTTCCTGGTTAACTTCTTTTCTTACTGATCGCACTTACTCTGTTGAAGTTAATGGCCGTAGATCACGCAGCCTACCTATTCCCAGTGGGGTGATTCAAGGTAGCGTATTAGGCCCATTACTATTTCTTATATATATATAAATGACATACATAGTGTTATTTCGCATAGCAAGCTGTTCTTATTCGCTGATGACATGAAAGTTGTCATCACTTTCCCAGCTAATCAAGTACAAACTCATATTGCTCGACTAAACAATGATTTAGCTGCACTTGCAGATTGGGCAAAAAATAATGTTCTAACGTTCTCAACAGCAAAATCTAATTTTATGCCTATAAGATGCACGATACAAAATAACTCAATCCTTCTAAACAATAATGCAATTCAAATGATTGACAGCACGCGTGATTTAGGATTTCGATATTCATCATCACTCACTTTCAACGAACAGATACGCCACCTTATTACTAAAGCCAGACAAAGTATGAATACTATACACAGATCTATAATTCAACCTCATTGTAAACTAGAAATGTATAAATTATTCACCATTCCTATCTTTGACTATTGTAACATAATATATACTAATATAAATAAAACCGATAGCATAGTTTTAGAAAAGATACAACGTTCTTTCTCAAAATCAATAATCGTATATACCTCCAGACAATCCTATAGAGAAAAATGTATACAACTGAAGCTCGATCCTCTATGGTTTCGCAGACTTAAGCATAACCTCATCTTATTTTTTAAAATATTGTCAACGGATAATATGGAAATACGTTCGAATATTCATATACGGCATGATTCTAAATATAGCTTGAGAAACAGTGAAAAAACTAATAAGTTACCAAGGTTTCGTACTAAAGTAAGGAACAGTTTCTTCTTGACTAAATATGCTAAACTGTGGAATCTTCTTCCAAAATATATAAGACTCAGTTCCTCTTTAAATGAATTCAAATCACATCTAGCTTTATTTCTTACCGTTGATAAAATTCGTAATCTCCTTAATTTAAATGTTCTACCTGATGATTTATATAATAATGGCATTCCTGGTTATTGATATTAAATAAAAGTTCATATCGTTCAAAACAACATTCTCTCGCTTCTGAGTTTTTTTCTCCACAGCAAAATTCTCAATCCGCACAAAAATGAAAAATGAAACTGGCCCACAGACCTAAAACTAGTGGAATAAACCACCTTCGCCTAACGGACAAGAAAACGGCTCATGGTCAGGAAAGATCAATCTATTTACAACAATCAAAATGAAAACGTTTGGAACATCAACAATTGAGATTCCTCGCGCGTCTTCGATGGACCTTATCCATTGATCATCAGTGTTGCCGAAAACATTCTAGACTTTTCTTTGCAATAACTGTGTTTTCGTAATACATCAAATCATGTACCGATTACCTGGAAACAACATTAAAAACCGTTACCTTAATTATTTATTGAACGTTAAATTTCGCTGAAACAAATGACCTTGAACAAATTATTTTTGCAAATGTACATCCTATAATCTGATTGTACAAAGCTTTTGGAAATTATTGATCATGTTCAACATGCCTTGGACTTCCAAGAATAAAATTTATTTAT
>JACCGJ010023458.1:0-22524 GCA_013407085.1 Atriophallophorus winterbourni
CCGAGACCGGTTGTAGCCCAACCAACAAATTTTCGAATCGTTCTCGCGGATTCCCGAATTATCATCATTTCATGGAAAGTGAGTACCGTCTCAAAATTAACAATAATTTGAATACAGCCTAAATTTTCCAAACCCTAAATTATGCTATATACGTAAAATGAATTAAATGACAGATTTGAAATGAAAATTACGTCGTAATCCAAATTGTGAGGAATATACCATTTTGATTTAAACGAAATAAAATAACTTCTACCTTTTTGATTTGAAGCTCACTACGAATTTAGATGGCTAGAATCAAAGCTAGCCTCCTACCGTTTACGCTGGCTCGAAAATAAAAGGTTTTCAAATCTTAGTTTCACAATGTATTGTTATTTTCGCAACATTTATTCCGCGATTTTCCAACTTGGCGAGAGAATGCAGGTGACATCAGCGTTTACTGCTCTGCAGTGAGGTAATAACATTGTACTCAAAACGCTGTGAATTATTGATTGAAAATGAATTGTTTCATCGTTTATTTAAAATTCCGTCAACTTCCACCGAATGCTCATTCAGAGGGAAGGGTAGACCGAGGCCGGAAATGATTGCGTCCGGGAAGTTCAGGTTAACAAGTGGCAGGTGACGCACATCTGGCTAATGATCACAGTTCGGTTTCATCGGTCCAACAATAAACAATCCCCAGAGTTGCACGCACGCATATTGATTGCGTCTCGATTCATCCTGAGTTCAAGAGGTCCATCGATATTTGTGTTCACCCAACGAATCCCACAACACAAGAGGAAAGCCGATTGATCTCACGCGTTTAATACGCACAAAACAAAAGTAATATGTAGACGAAACCGACGCTTTTTCAACTTTGAATTTGACTGGCAATCCCAAATTTTTCTATTACTCCATAGGTCACCGTTTAGTGAACTTTCCGTTCAATTTAGGTAGCCATTTCAGTGCCTAATTCGAAGCACTTCTTACGCTGACCGGCTAAAACATTTGTGTTTTTCAAATTGAACTACTACCACTTGTTGTACATTCATGACACTCGTTTTGAATTAATAACACATAATTTGCTTGTCTCTCTCGTTGGCGGTCGAAATTCACCGAAAACATGTATCAAATTTGTTGCTCAAATAATCATTAACAATTTCAAGTAAATCAACTAAAACCATTTTCAACAGCCTCTGCATGAAACACTACACAACGGCCCCGGTCTGATTTACACCCTCGGAATTAAATGCATTAATTGTAAGAAGCCTTTTACCGATGAAGGATCATTCGAACTCCATCGAAGTATCGAAGAGGTAATTCTGACTTCGGATGAGTACAAAAACCTGAACTCAACACGAAGGATGATTTATAAGTATCCAGTCATTGCATTCAGGAAATACAAAGTGAGTATGCTTTTCAACAATTGCTGGCACATATGGCTGCTGTTTATATTTGAGGTAATGTGCAAATTATGATGATAATAATACATGCTAGAGAAAACAAGTGGTTTTAAATGTATAATACATATACTTGTTCAAAATAATAATTCGTTATCTGGAATCAATTGTGAGCAAATAGGTTCCATTAAATATCTTAGAAATTTTTGCGTTTGTGATTACATGATATTTTCATGAATTAACTTGCTTCGCATAACAGTGTATCAGCGGAATCAAATTTAGTGAATTATACTACAGACCGGTCCGTTGTTCGAAACGGGATAGGTTGTGTGCTCGACTCAGCATTAAATTGTCTCCCTATCATGGTTGTTTGTAAACAGCCTATTTAAACTTGGCGCTCAAGTATAAGTTCTGTGTACCTATGTTTTTTTTCGAAAAAAAACATACAAAAATGCATTCAGTTGATCGCTAACCAGAATCATAGTTATTCGATGAAAGCGTTCGTAAATACACGAAATAAACTTCTCAAATAAAAATCTAACTTGATGAGAACCAATCATCTAGCAAGAAGGAGAAGTAATGTTGATCCTGAAAAAAACCCTTATGCAGTGTTTTTTTTTAATATACCTCAGATCACATTGAGTGTTCAAAATGCAGTGAAAAGCAACGAGACCCAATACCAGACTGCATTCACCTTCACCGGCGAAAACCCACCGAGTCTTCAAACGAGTGCTGCCGAGGTCGTGACCTTCACTTCAAATCTGGCCGTCGTTTCATGGCCAGCATTGACAAATGACTTTGAAGAGGACGTGAATGGTTTGTTTGTTGGATTCCGTTTACATGTTTGTGAAGTCAACCACCCGGGTGAATCTTGCTTGAATCGGACCGAACATTTTCAGGTAGATAATGCACTCGAATTTAGAACGAAGTTTGGTTATATCGAGCATGTATCTTGCAAATCACATTTTTCTGCATTACGGTATTTCAGAGATTGATTGTTGAAATTTTCCGCATTTCTATTACTTTTATAACCAATTGGATCTTGTGTCAACTAATATCTGCGCGTGATGGCTTTGCGATAATCTAATTCGGTTGAATGAAAAGTGTCAGAGATTTCACCGGTGTTCATATAAAAAATCAAAGGTGGTTCCTGGCCATGCACTCTGTGCACCTATAAACTGCCATATATTGTGGTGTGAAATTAGTTGGGATGTCAGCGCCACACATAGGTTTCGTAGATGAATTAATCCATTATTGTCTCTAAATAAACTGGATGAACATGACTTCAACTTATAGGACGCTCAGTGGGAATAATTGTATGTTATATACAAGATTCAAGATTCCAAGATTCAAGAATTTATGGTCACAAAAAGCACATAGCTTCACAATTACCATATCATAGTAAATATTCGTTCAGGAAATAGGTATAAAATGAACATGTAATGTCAAGTATAGTCAAGTTGAGTAGTTACCATGAGTCAATACGCAGGTGTCGTCAAATCATTATGCAACAAATAAGTATCCAAATTTCGAATAAACGTTTCGATGCTGGGAGAGATGACAAGAGTTTCGGGGAGGGAATTCCAAAGGAAACAGACACGTACATAATACAAAATATCGGCGACAGCTGATACGAGAGTGGGGAATTTGCAGTGTCGCTGAGTGGCTGTGTGTATGTCGTGACTCACGGTATTCGAATAAATGTTTTAAGGGATGATGTGGGGTATTTAATATCTTGTATGTCAGTATCACATCGCTTCGAAGGCTTCTTTGAGATGGAGTGGGGAGCCTCAGTTCTTGCAATCGTTCCTCGTACGTTAGATTCCGGAAACCTCTTACGAGTTTGGTTGCGCGATGTTATATTTTGTCAAGCAACAGTATATCATTTTAACCACGGAGTCCAAGCTTGTGATGCATGCTCCATGGTTGGAAATATATATGCTTTCATGATGGTGGGCTACGTTCCAGGCGAAAAGGTTCTGAAAATCCGTCGCAGCATACCTAGAAGCTTGGAAGCACGCTTGTAGATAACCTCACAATGCAGGCTGTTCTTCAGGCTGCCGCATACCCAGACTCCAAGATCCCATTCCGATTCGGTCCAGCTCAAAATCATCTGCCCAAAGTGATATTGGTATTGGAATGGCTTACCAATTTGCAACACCTTGCATTTTTGGAAATTGAATGGTAAATTATTCTATACCGACCATTCATGTAGAGCATCTAGATCACGTTGCAGCTGTACACAGTCCGCGGACAAGTTATTGTACCAAGTTTTATCCAAATTTAATCATTACTATTTTTGATGACGAATATATTGTATTTCACTTTGAATACAGAGACACGTATTGGAAATAACAGAATGTACAGTTTTAGGTATTTCTCAATGATTTATGATATTTACGAAATGTATTTTACAACAACATTCTATTGATTAAAAATACGTTCTCTGCTAGCGAAAATACAGGTTGTAAAACAGATAGGTAATATTCATCAATTTTGTGGTACATTATTTTGGTATTTTGTGAGATTTCTGCGTTTCAAGCAAATGAGTCGATTGTCCATCGCAAAACACACCTTCTTTGGCATCTCGTTGTGTAACCGGCAATTATCGGAGTAAGTTGTTCTTAATTGTAAGGTAAATCTTTCGGTTAGCTTAAGTGAGGTTTCTAAAATTTGCTCCGTGGTTACGGTATATCAGCCTGCTATAACTTTCGTGTAATCGCTATTATGTCACAGCTAGAATGAGTATACTAAACCATTCGAGGCTAAATTGCTAATCCAGTTTTAATGTCTGTTAGTGTGTTTACACTCAATTAAAAAAGATGCGACACTTACCATGTCAACCCACGTGTTTCTCACTCATTTGTCGATCATGATAATTGATCATTGAGGTCATCCTTTCTAATTCTAATTACGCTTACCCCGAATATCACATCATAAGATAACGCCATATGGTTGGAGGCTTTTTTAGGCACACGAATTTGAATGAGTCTTCACTGCCCCAAGCTGTATAATCTATTCGCGTAATTATCTCACTAAACTTAACACATTTGTCCCAATTGCCACCACGATCTGTTTGGCAAGTAATTTCGTGGCAACCGGTTTATTTCAAACCTCAACCAAACTTGGCTGTTTTGAGCGACATTGACGAATTGCGTAGCTTTCGAGCCGTCCTTATGCAAAATTCTAGAAAGCAGAAACCTTTCGGACAAATATGGTAACACATTAACATATAAACATTAACATGCGTGACCCCTAGTGCGCGCATCGAGCTAATCGGTCAGCACATGTCATTAACACCTGCCAAGACTAAAACTATTAAGGGATTATAAGGCACGTAGGACTGGTGGTGCGTCAGTTGATATTGAACACGCCTGTCCTTCTTAAACGAGCGCAGAACCCACCATGGACTGTGCTGTTCTTAACCAGCTTATGATTGTTCAGGTGAATGAAATTTAAGCTTGATCTCTGTTCGTACTGACACCCTTGGTCTGACGAAGCTTCTGTGTCCGAAACGAAACGTTACCAATAAGCTACTCTCACCGATTTATTACAAACTTTCTTTTTCCATGATTATGATTCCCCGATCGGTCACAAACATTTTCCATTACATTGGTAACATATTAGTTATTCTAAACTTCACGCGTATGAACACTGAGAAATATAAACAAATGTTGTACTCGCATCTTTGATAGGATTGCTGATCAGGATTTAACTACTAAATTAATCCTTTTGTTTTTCAAGGTTTTTCAAATAACACATGAGGTTACATTCGATTGAATCACTTTCTGCTTCGACGTCCGTCAAAATTAGCTTCACAACAGTGTTAGCCACACAGACGTACTTGTTTTAATCACGCAATCTAGCACACGACATCAAAAAGAATGCACGTATAGAGCCTTGCACATTTGTGCTATTCTAAAATTCCTTATCGTACTAACCTTATCCAACAAGGCATACAAGCAAAACTTGTTGACCATTCTTCCATTGTTTCAAAAGCATGCCGATCCTGATCCTACTGTCTCTACCTGATGAGTGCAAACAGCACGAAACCGGTCGTGGGGTGTGTGCGTGATGGAAATGCTCGCGAATGAGCATATTCCCCATAGTTTATACATGCAATCTTCGTTCTTAGAATTGTAAATAATCAAAAGCTTAATATACCTCATTAATTTATTGTCAGTCTGAACCTAAATCTTGAATAACGCTTGTTTTGCTCTGCAACTTTGATTACGAATTTGCTTTTACGAAATATATTTGACAAGGCTCCAATTTTGAGCTCGATGCATTGCAACCGTGAAAAACGATTGAGCATACTAGTCAATATGTATTTTTGCATTTCATCCAAAATTTTGCGAAATATTTCTCAAACAATAACGATAAATTTGTCCTCTGAAATCATGTTGCCGATTGCAAAACCATGAGAAATTTGAAGTTTGTCGACATGAATTAATTTGATCTTTATACATTTTGTTACCCAAGGATTACTTTGATGTGGAAAATGGGATGAATTTTACCGAATTCAAGAGTTTACCTAACGATTTAATTGAATTTGCGCATGTTCCAACGAACAATTCGCTGGTTCATTTGTACGAGAAATTAACCAAAGGGAAAATAGCGTTTGAGAAGGGAACATACCGAGCAATCTTGGAAAACCTCACAGAAGCAAAGATGATAAAGGTCACCGTCAGTCTACTGAATGTCAATTACGTGGGACCACCAAGGTAATTAATTGAGCAGGCCGTTATTACTCTATATGTGATTGCGTGATAATCACTAAACTGTTTCCCATCTTTGCAGTGCAGCTCTTTATTTCCAAACGTTTAGTGCGGTAGCAGAATTAATGTGGCAATTCGTGGGCATCAATTCGGTGAAATTAAGTTGGTTTTCTCCCATTCTCATTGGTCAACAACCACATACATATGATATACAAATAGTTGAATGTAAGTCACTGCTTGTTGTTGATCAGCTTTAAATAAACATTGGTCGTGTCAAACGAGATTTATACAGTATTTCCTCTTACATACTGGCTGTCGATTTGTAAAATACGTTCATCTATAAAAATCATTGTTATTTATCACAAATAAATAGATCTATGTTAAATAAAATAAATTAATACGCAATGAATCATTATCGATGAGTAAAGTTTTCACATTGAAAATGGAGAAAACACTTTTATCTTGCATGTCAAATGATTTAGGTTATCAACAAATATTATTTTTATAGCAGCTTGAAGCAATTATATTTAAGCTAACAACCATTCTCAATCCTACAGACTTTCGTGAAAAGTGATTTGAAATAAAATGTTCTGATCAATGATAAAGTATTTTACGATTAATTGGTAGAGGTCTGATGTATAACAGGTGTTCGACAATCAAACACTGGTTGCCTCGAGATATCATACCAGAATCTTGATTATTGGAGACTTTAATCTGCCCAACATGCTGAAGACTAACAAAACTTATCAGACTTCACTGCTACTCTTCAAAGAAATTCCCTTGTATAATCACGTGGAAAGCAATACAAGTGTCACATGTTAAATCTTGGAAAATATATGGAGTCCCAATATTTTCTTTTGTGCACACATCCTATCGTAGACAATCGAACAAAAGGAATTAGGTGTGTTGATAAGCAATACCGTATGGATGTCGAACTACTGCAACTCCGTCTATCGCAGAACATCACAGAAATTGTCACCACTAAAAAGAAATTTCGGTAGGTCAACATAACAGACAATTCTGCGCATTATAAATACGTACATCAGACCCACGATTGAATATGCAGTATTAGCATTTTCAACATGGCTTAAAAGATGTTGCGACTTAGCAAAGAATATACCATCGAGCTACCAAACTTATCCCCGGACTTCGCCAGAAACCACACAATGAGCGAATCAAAAACGTGAATTTATTCGATTATCAATATAAAAGTTCAAGTTGACAAGCGAGTGGAATAATATTGCGTTCTGACTCTTTAGCGAATTACTGCTCGATTCCAAGTCGTACACGAATATTCTAAATATTTTTGTGATCGTCTTGCCTAGATCTATCGAATTATTCCATCTTGCTCTACAAAAGCCTAGCGCGTTGATTTTTCCTATTTGGGATTAAAAAGTAACATTTACGCGTCTAAAATTTGTCAATTTGTTGAATTTAAATCCACTTGAAAGAGCTCAGCATTCTACATCCTTTGAGATCTTTCTCTCTCAACATTGAATCTTGACCGTAAAGCTCAGAATCTTTGTTTAGATTTGCAAATCTGAACCTAAATTTATTCGCGCATCAAATTCATCTCATCGAAAACCAGCGATCGTTATTACATTGACTACATGGAGCATGTTTCGCCGCTGCAACTTGGACACAGAAACACACGACCGCATATGAACGCAAAAAGATGGCCCAGAAAGCAGTGCAACAAAATTGCAAAAGCTGTACGAAAGGTCTATCTGCGAAGGCAAGTGCTGTGTCTGCTCAGGCGAAATACACGCTAGATGCGATACGAACTTGATGACGTAGGCGCTAAGTGCAACCAAAGACGATTCTATCGCGGGATTTGATATATTTGCTCCGAATGCAGACAGTCGTCACGGGGCCTCTGCGACCCAGCATCTGTAGAAACAACCAATCAGGGACTGATCTTAGAGGCGCGAAAGGTCACCCTCGAATCATGTTTTAAAAAATCGAACTTAAACTTGATTTCCTGCGAGTAACTCCCACGAATCCAGCGTCCTCTGCGCTCAAAGAAACAACAAATGTCAGTTGTAATTTAAAGAAAAGCACAGTTATTTCTGACAAAACGAGATGGAGAAAAGTGTATTATAACGAACCCAGCATCGTTAGTTTCAGAAGACAGCACATATATCGAACTAACCAGCATGTACACCGGGAACAAACACCAAAGACATGCGCAACCGCAGCCTAAGACCATTAAGTTTCCGGCGCTGAAAACAAATAATATGAGCTATTGAAAAGAATGCAATTGGGCAAACTACTAATACTTCGAACAAACGATCTGCCACCCGGTAGTGTGTACGAATATACCAGAAACCGATGATCCACTATTTGAGGCTCGGAAGCAACACGAGCTTAAGGCGTGGTTTTGCCTAAGCAAAATGATGAAACCAATTCATGTTATACCCACTTCGTTGAATTGACTTACAACAAATCTTGTTTCGCCACACCACAACAAACTACGATTGTTTAAACTAATCGTAAACAATTAAAGTGACTTAGAAGATATATTGCTAAACGCAGACATGCTACGAAGTAGCTCTGAAACAGCGTGCCGCTTCTACCCAGATATTCCATGGTGCGAGAGACACGGCAAAACCACTGAACGTGGAAAACATTCCTCTCGTAGTGTGATTTTACTTGGGATTCCGGAATTCATCGGTGATTTTTCCATTCACGAACACGCTCCATACGCAGACAAGTAATTCCACTAACAGGAATAACACGTATAACGCAAATGCCGCTAAGTCAGAAATCGATCAAGATCTGAATGGAGAACCTGATACAATTCCAGATTCTGTCACTGAAGCAATAACAACAAGAACAAATCTACTCACCTGCCCGTCTGATACTAGTGACTACAAGTGCTCAAACTCAAAAAAAAACTTGTAAAGTCCAACTCCAGAGAAGTCGGACCGATAATTTCAGTTTACAGCTCGTTACTACTCCCGAAAAATACGATTAAGTGCATTGAGACAAACGCAAAAAGCATTATTAACAAATTGGTCGAACTGTCCGGGATTAATAATTAAACGGCGACAGGCATTGTTGCCATAACATGAACGTGGTTCTGTGCCTTATTGTCTGAAAATGAATTCTCTTTGCCAGGCATGTCTCTATTCTGGCGTGACGGTTTAGGTGATCGCGGAGGAGCAGCACTCTACTTCAAGCAATCGTTTATCTACAGCATTATGATCGACCAGACCACTGATATATGTGACACATTTTGTTGCACTCTGCCTGTTACTTCAGGCGACAAATGCATTGCGGGAATGATCTATCGTTCCCTAACAGCAGCTTTCGACCTAAACAATAAACTGATTAATACTTTGCGTTATGTAACAACGCGGTACAATACTCAAATATAGATAACGGAAGATTTCAGATTTCGCCAGCTCTATGGTGTACTGATCATCCATCAGAGAAAATTAGTTATGAAATCCGAACCATCTTAGATTACGCACCCCTTTGTCGTTGTTGGCCTCCTTCGGTCGATGTCGACCATGGAGGTACATCACAATCGCGTGAATTTTCATGTTCCACAGCTTTTCGAATAACTAAACAGTCCGAATCGGGAGGAACAATCACTCCCGCAGCGCTAGCAACGATATGCAAGACTTGATCGTTGGGCGTCAGTTGCACGTCGACGGCGAGCAGGAGTTGTATCTGCTCTTCACCAGCATGCAGACGACGCTTTACACAATGTCTTCTATGTGAACGGTTAATAGCAAGTTTTTCCCAACTCGCGAGGTCAATGCCAAGTAATTTCATATTTCTTTTGCAAACGTCTTTGTACCGAAAGTGCAATCTGCCCAATGGTCGACTTCCTGATTGCTACACGCCATAGAGAAGATCTTCCGGTATATGACCATTTTCTTTTTTGTAGACCTGTTCAAGACAGTCCAGGCGGCCCTGTCGTTGTAAGGTGAACATGCTCTCTAGACCAGCTTTTGAAAGCACTTCAGCATTATTCACCCTGTCCATCCACGATATGTTCAAGACACGACGGATGCTTCGTAGATGGAAAGCAATTGGAGTCCATTCGTGTCTTGCATGGGTTGTCCAGGTTTCACTGCCGTACAGTACAGAATTTAGAATGCACGCGCTCTATATCATTTCACTCAAATCTCAGTACTATGCCACCCGTTGGGACCGAGCAAGAGTGGCATAGTAACGACGGTTTGTAAAAACGGCTTTATTTTCTCAAGTCCATCATTTATTTGCTCAATCGATCAGTCCAAAGCTCTCAGAAATCGTCGGCTGACGCATCTTCTTTCGTCGGATCTCGTTCATCTCGTTGTCTAGCCGATCACACGCTTGCATCAGTCTCGTCCAGGTTGAAGACATCATCTGCAGAGAACTGTCTGAGTAAGGGCCGGAGAACCTGCTGCTGCCAATCAATAAGGGATTGGGAATCCACCGCTCCAGCTTCGCCCTGCACTGTCTTGAACGTGACGCCATTGCGCTTCTTGAAGCTGTCTAACCAACCGTCGCTCGCCATAAAATCTGGGATGTGCATCAGCTCGGCCAGTTTTATCGCCTTCTCCTTGATCAGATCGCCGCTGACAGGCAGATTCAGTCCTCTTGCTTGCATCAGCCACATCAGCACTCCCTCCTCAAACTTCGGGTCGTGAGGCTGCGTCAGCTTCATGCGCTCCAATGGAACTCCAGCTTTGATTGCAGCCTCAATTGCATCCTTCTTGCTGAGAATGCCCTTCACGGTGGTTCTCTTAACTTCGACGCCCCATTTATTGCTTATCTCCCTCGCCAACTTGGACTGATTCGGCCCTTTCTTCGCAGCATTGATGATCTCGAACTTCTCCTTCAGCGTAAAGTCGGTTCACTTGCGTTTCTGAGCTGACATTATGGGCTGAATTGTTTGAAAATAACGATGTCACTGTTGTGAGTGTCTGTTTGTGCGCGCGCTTTCGTGGGTTTAGCTATCGATACAGAGTAGGAAAGAGGCTTGTCGTTGTGCGTGAGGTGATTGGCTTGTTGTAGCTGGCGTCAGGGAGAAACATCGCGTGTTTGACCTTGAAACCGGCTGACTATATGCGTAAAATGCGCAAAAATGCACTTTTAAATAGCCACAGAATAGTGACATAGTAACGAGAGTAGGGAGTGGCATAGTAAATTTATTTTGTATTGAATTTTGTCGGGACCGAGAAAAAGTTGCATAGTCGCGAGAGTGGCATAGTACCGAAGTGGCATAGTACCGAGATTTGAGTGTATCTTTGTTTTTACAGTCAACTTGCGGTTACCATAAACACGAAAGTTCAATCCGGAAAAAATTACAGCTGCTCTGCTAATCCGCTTATCAATCTGTGTGCCAAGCGTGAGGTTTTCCGCAGTGGTTGAACCAAGATATCTTAAATGATGTACTTGTTCAAGCTGACAGTTTACAACAGTGATGATTGGTGGCGATACAATCCCTTGACTAAGAAGTTTGTTCTCGTTCATGACAATTGTTAGCTCCAGGTATTTGCATGCCGACGAAATCATTCCACTAGCGACTGCAACTTGAAACTGAGCAATAATGGCTGCATCGTCGGTAAACAGCAGGTACGGATTAGCATATCCCGTGTCTTGGTTTGTGCTGTCAACCGGATCAGGCTGAAAAGCTTGCCATCACTCCGCGTGAGTAGACAAATACATTCTGTTCTCGTCCAAAATGCAAGCTTCAGAAGCAGAGCAAATAAAATCCTGAACAGAATGGGAGCAAAATCACACCCATGTTTTGGCACCTCGGCATATTTAAATGGCTTATGAACTGAAACTGTTAAAATTGGCTTAACCCTTCATGCCTGAGTGGAACAAAATAACGAATTTGAGGAATCTTTGGGGCCGCCTATCAGATGAAGCTTTTTTAAAAGACCCTTCTGGCTGACGTAGTCGAATGTCTTCTTTAAATCAGTATAAACAGTTTATAATGTCATAGAAAATTTCCAGCTTATTTTTGAAGTTGTATCAGAGACAAGATGATGATGTCAACGGTTGAACGTTCCATGCAGAAGCCACATTGAGTTTCGGAGTAAACTCTATCAGCCAAAACTTGTAGCCGGAACTGTATACTTTAGCAAACAATTTGCGAACAACATTCAGAAGGGAGATTCCTTTGTGATTGCTACAATCACCTCCACCACACTTATTCTTAAATAGCGTGATGAACCTTGTGTTCTTGTGGGACTCACTTATCCTGCAAGTACTGAAGAAGCAAATGATAAAGAGGATGTAATAATGCTGTTATATAGCATTTGATGAGCTCGGATAAAAATCCGTCGTCACCTGGGGCATTATCATTCGCTAAACGGTTGATTGTTCTATTGAGCTCATCAAGACTAGCAGGAGAATCTAGATGTTCAATGGTTAGCAACCGCTCAAGATTTTCAAGTACATGCGGTAAAACCGTACACTCCCTAGAGCAGAGTGATGAGAAGTGCTCTACCCATCGTGCCATCTGCGAAGTTTGGCTGAAAATCGCGTTGCCAGATTTAGACTTAATGGGGGCCGTTTAAAGTTTGTTTGGGACAATGGCTCACTTGATCCCATCATACATACCGTGAAAGTTTCCAGTATCCGCAGCGTTTTGGATACTGAAACTATTTTCAATCCAATAGTCATTTGCACATCGTATTGCAGTCTGTTGGACCTTATTTCTAGCTGCTCTTAGAAGTCGTAAGTTTTCATTTGTAGGCATACCTTTGAACCTCAAGAATGCTGAGCGTTTCTCATCCAACACAGCAGTCATCTCAGAAGCTTTTGCTTCGAAACAGTTGCTCGGTCGAGCCTTCTTTCGACCGTAAGTGGAGAGTGCGACTCTTTTTATGCATCTTTCCAAGTTTTCTGAAGCCGATCCGAGTAGAGTTGTCGTGCTGAATTCGGCTGTGAAGGCTTTTGCAAATCGCGCAGCTAGAGTGTCGAGTGTCGTCTAGCAGATCATTTGGTGCGGCGAAATCTCGTGTGGGTAAGCTTCAGTTCTGCACAAACCAATGAATGATTTGTGTCGCAGCCTGCGCTGTGATATGATCTGGTAATGATGCCAATGCTTATAGCGAGGATGTTTCCAAGAAACTTCATGCTGTGGTTTTGTTTGAAAGAAAGTGTTACTGATACAAAGACTGAACTGTGTGCACAGTTCTGAAAGGCGATGACCATTTTCATCTCTTTATAACCAAGTTTTTGTTAACTCGTATGACGGAATCAGACCGACCGTCTACCTTGGACTTGATACTCACATCAGATCCCAATCAGACGAAGCGATCACGTTGTCCTGGAATTCGAGTACGCTTGTAGCGCCAGGCGCAACGGTGACAGGGCTAAATGCGTCAGAAGGGTGAATCGCCGTGCTCTGTGTGCCACGTTACAAAGTACTACTTTTCGAGTAGTCATTGGCGCGCTCTCTAACAACATCTGAAATCAATATCGAAGGAATATTCAATGTTCGTTTTGAAGAAAACTTCTCAACGTAATAAATTTATACTACACAGCAGGACTAAGAAGTTGATGAAACAAAGGCAATGGCATTGCAATTTTACGAGGCTACCAACGCAGCTGATTCTTGGGTACAATCTACACAAATGCGAAAAAACATTACCATCTTAATTCGATATGATAAACGAGCTTTTCAATCGCAATCGATTTCCCAGATGCGCGATAACCCGAAGCTCTTACATAGACTCGTGAACGATGGAATGAATATTAAACCTGTAGTCTTTGCCATAAAATCTTGGTCCGGCTTCACTGAATTTAATAAACAGTTCGCTGACCTGTTAGCAGACTTTTATGCCGAAGATTTTGCACCGAAATCCACGAAGCCAGATCAGGAACCAATCATTTGACTTGACCGACCGAGCTTGAGTGAAGTTTTGATTACTCCGATGGTGGTAGTGCAGTACTTACGAAAATTAAACGTAAAGAAATCTCCAGCTGCGATGCGCAGCTCTTTGAATCTCTATCCTGCAATTATTTATAATTTTCCCCAAGCTCGTATGGTGCCAAATGACTGGAAACTTGGACAAATAACACTCATTTACAAAGGTAGTTGCCGTTTTGAATTTGAAAATTACAGGCTAGGGACATTGCTGTCTTCGGTATCAAACGTTTTGCGTAAATAATTAGGACAAAAATTGTGAAACATCTGGAAACAAACGAACTTTTGGCAGTTACCCAACACGGATTTCGCGAAATCGCTCTTGTCTAACAAATTTGCTGACAAGCTCAGACGATTGGACGAGGGTTGTAGATGCGGGGATGCGGGGATGCTGCATTCATGCGTCCTACCTCGACATTTCTAAAGCTTTCGACAAAGTTGATCATAATTTAGGCTTGAACAAGCTAAACAATATGAAGGATTTGCCATTACCAAATAAGAGTAAGATGGTTCTGTTTGCCGACGATATCAAAATATGAAGGTAATCAGCAATGCTCATGATTGTATTTTGCTAGAAAACGGTTTGAATGCTTTGTAAAACCGGATATCAGAAAATTAACTGCCATTGGATATTCGAAAGTCGAAGATCATTCAAACCGGTCGTGATCTTAGCGTTTTCTATCCATATAAGCTCGGCGACAAAATTCTGGAGATCGCTGCGGAACAAACGCACAGGGGAGTCTGGATTTGCGATAGTTTGAATTATGGTCTACAATGCGAAGTCGTTTACAAAAGCGCGTCTCGGCTGCACGGTATGTTATGGTGAATATTTGTGCGTTTTTCCGCGGGACGAAACGATTTGAGACTAGTTAGTTTTGGTTCACAATATTTGGAGTACCGCAAATCACCCTCTACAATGCTTATTTAATCTATGGGGCTCGCATAAGACGAGAGCTCACAATCAACAGTAGACGACATTTTTTGCCGTGGCAGTTTCTTACTTGGAACAATCTATCCGATTATGTTGTAAACTGACCAAATCAGCATATGTTCAAAATAAGTTTTAATGCCTGTTTGACCCTTAACCCGTGCATCGAAGTAAACTATACATCTTGACTCCATGCATAGACATTTGTCATCCCATCAATCGAAAACAATTTCCGTCCCATGTATTTTAACCTGATTCTTGAAATGCTCACAAAGCAACCAAATCCCGTTTTTCTTGTTATATTATTCGTAGCTCCTATATTGTTGTTGGCCTCCGTCGGTCGATGTCGACCATGGATGTACATCACATCGCATGAATTTCATGTTTTGCAGCTTTTCTGTTTTTTGTAAAGCTATGTGCTTTTTATACCATGAACTTTGAATGAATGAATTGAAGCTATCACAACGATCGTATCAATTTTATTTGCTAACTGAAAAAAACTTTCTTTGACGCACACCGTTAGAAACCAGTTGCGGTGTTCCGTGAAGCTTACGTGACCACTTCAACGGCTCAAACGCCACTTTATTAGATGAATCCAAACGTCAATGAATTTCAGGACACTAACTGACATTGTACACAATAATTTTTGAAAATTATGTCAGTACCATTCCATGTTAACCGAACAAATTACTAATTCATACTGTAAATATTATTTCGCTCGCAATTTTCTACGCTATATTTTTGTAAACATATTTTTAGTTGAAACCAATACTTTCGGTTCAACGACAAATTTGACAATCCGCGAAATATCTTTGACCCAACCCATCGAAAAAGTTTTATGGTTAACGGATTTATTACCAAACAAGGAATATTTCGTTTCCTTATGGGAGAAGATTTCCCCTCAAATTACTCACGGGAGTTCTGTGAAAATCTTGATGACTGCAAACCTTGGAATGACAGGTGTGTTTGGTAGCAAATAATCTCATCGATCACATCAAATTATGAAAATCAATTTACTGCATTAATATGATTTATCTGTTGGCAACCGATCATGTGGTGAATTGTCTTAAACTTTTAACACAAACGTTCTTACATTTCAGGAAATAATGCGTAAATATCAAATAAGCATTAACCAAAATATTCATTTGCATGCTTTTCCGTCACACCCCACGACCGGTTTCGTGCTGTTTGCCCTATCTGAGAGTGCCAGTAAGATCTGGAACCGCATGCGCTTGAAACATTGTTTTGACAGCTCGTATGATACATTTTATGCATCGACTATATAATTGAAATGCCTGCACATATTCTCAGTATTCGCGCACGCAATTTGAACGTACACTTGACACGAACATTTTCTTTGCGTTTGCACTCACTGGGCAGGTGCAGCGCGATCAGCTTCTATCATCATTAACAGAACAATACTTAACACGAAATCACATTTGGATGCCAGGCTTGAGCACCATAGAATTATTTAAAGGGTTCTTCAATGTGCAACTACGGATAAATCTTCTTTCTTTTATGTGTTTGACCGCATCAATATATGCATTTTGTTCAGTGTGTCTGAGCATTGATAGTTGTGTATAAGTTGTCGTATTGCTTTACAACTGAATATTACACTTCACAATCGGTTTATTAAGTCTTGATTCACTCCAACCAACAATGCTGATGTAAATTGCTAGGATTGAGTTCATTTTCCGAAAAATTCTTTAAAGTGATATTTCTGGAAAATCTCCTCATCAAAGAATTGAGTTGAGTATGACTCATAATATTTAAACATAATGAGAGTAATTGTTTGTAAATTCCCCGTTTTAATAATATTTAAATACCATCTGCTTCTCAGCTTTGTTTCTCAGTTTTCACATAAACATTGGATTCCACTACTTGTTGTGGGATTACGTATACTTTGTTTTTCGTAAAACAGTTGAGCAATAGCTCAAAATCGTCCCTCGTTGTGAACCCAGATTCGTAATCCTGGAAATCTTATTAAATTTATTCTTTTTGCTTGCTAACTTGGAATCAACTTTTCCAGCGGAAAAAATAGCACTTATAATTACATTGAAATTCTACAGAAGCTCAACTCGCACGGTAAAACTTAGACTTACAAAAAGTGTAATCGCCCGAATACGTCTTTTCACGATCTGCAATTACAATTTATCATAATTGCACGTTTTAATAATAATCAAGGCTAAACCGTGCATGGCTCATTTGTCTTGTGTTCAAATAAAGTAAACGAGAATTAGTGTCGTGGCTTTATTAATTTGGAAGCGCTTGAATTAAGAACATTCGTATTCTGCTTCATCATATTCAGTTCAATTATGTGAGTAAATCGTCATCAAAACATTAGTTGACGTATTTTGTAAAAGCATGTTAATCCGTTAGTTCAAATGCATCAAATGAATCTCTTTTAGAATGCTAACCATTACAATCTTAATAGTATAAGGATTTATACAATCACGTAGTGGATTTTGCCTTAAACGCACACTCAACTTGATCCCACAGAGACCAATCAACGGCCATTCAAAATTTCCAGAGATGATTTCTCAATAAACGATTTTGAAATCTGCGTAGTACGTAACACGTTCAATTGGACTGCACTGAAACAATTCGAGAGTTACTATAATGCAACACCCAACACCCAATTTCGCTCACTGGGTTCCGATCACAAGGTTGCGGAAAGTATGCAGGATCAGCAAACGGAAGTTCGTCTCAGCTTCGGCATGGTAGGCGAACACAAGACAGTAAATAACATTCTCTTCAAAACAAACCAGAGTTGCTTGCTGTTGCAAAACCTGAGCATACGTGAGTGTCTACAAAACTCCAAGTGATTTCCTAATCCAGAATATAAATAACAAGCTTTCTTCTAAACATGGTTTGTTTATAGTATAACTAGAAGTGCAATAATATATAACCATACAATACCTTTTATTCTCAATTTTCTAACCTCCGAATCCAGGACGCAAGAATAGCGGAACATGTATTTGCGAATTATTTTGAGCTGTTAACAAGCTGCACATTTATTTTTCTCTCACAAAAATAGACCATTTTTGCGTTATTCGCTCTCATTGTGTAGAAATATTGTAATTAATCGTCGGTGATATTGAAAGGTGTTGAAAGAGGTAAACTTAATTTTAAAGATATGATTCTGTCGGATATGAATGGTTCAAACAAAACTATGAATTTTGCACGCGTTTTTATTTTTAATTTATGATAGGTGAGAGACCCTTTTTTATACTTATGAAAGCTGTTAAAATATATGAATTAAGAAGTTAAATTTTAGTTCATGCATGTGAAATATTAATGACCAAACGTGACAAACATAATTGCTACACATTTTTGTCGTTATAATGTTTAGCCTAAATAAAAAAAGTTTCACTGAAAGGTCACTTTGATCAGCATTAATTATAGTTTTCTGGATTCATTTCAAAATTTTATGTTATGCTACTCACAACGCCCGAATTCACAATCTCAATCAGATTGAAGTTTGTTTATCCTCATACTGTGAAGCAAGCAGGATGAGTGTCACTTTAAACAGCGTTAAAGTAGCGTCTACAGCTATGATTTGAACCCGCTGTTGACCTGGGTTCATTTAAAGACCCTCGATGTCAGTTTGCCAATTTCAAATTTAATTTGGCTTCAATCCATAGCGTTAATCGTTCCTTACCCGATTCCTTCGCGTTATATTGTCCGGGTAAATTTATCTATGCATGCAGTACACAAGTTCATATTTACAACAATTTCCGCTCAAAATTATTTCAATGTCGCCTATTTTCAGTGGAAAAATACCAGTTCCGATTACACGTCACTGGTCCTGGCGGAAATCGTTGGTCCTATCAAAACCAATCCATCGACCTCATTGAATTGCAAGGTTTCGATCGAGATTCATACATTCAAATGATGGAGCTGACAAGCTACAAGATAAAAAACATTTTCATGGCCAACATACTTTGTCAAGTATTTGGACAGATTTTGATTATAGTGGTGTACGCTACGCATTGGTATTGCAAATGCGGCGCTGTACACAAGGAGTCTGACGCGTAAGCTCGTGACACTGAATCAAATATGACTATAAACAATATTTCTATTAACGGTATTGCACATTTTCATTTTAAAACTCGTCAGTAGATCAGGCGTTTTGTTGCATCACTAAATTAGAAATTGTACGGTAAATTAAACTTAGTATGTGCAAACACATCATAATTATCTCCATCAAAAGATTCAAGTGTACCTTATAAATGTAACATATTTTGGAAAAAATTGCATTTGAATTTACAAGCACCGTCACAATAAGATGAAATAATAATGATAATGGTGTTGGATATTTTGCCAGTTTCAATTAGCAGTTAATTTGACTCGAAGCGTAAACATGATCAACAAGCTCACGACTAATTTAATGATTGGATCGATTTTTTCAATGGTATCGTTGCAAAAGTGCTGAAAATTCTCGAACGTTGATTTCACAACTGTACTGTGTACCATAATAATACATGCAAATACGTGTTTTTGAATTAAATACCCTTTTGAAGTGCGCGTTTCAGAGAAAGTGCTTCTAAAATCACAAGGCAAATGCCGAGAGGTATTCTATCTCTTACTCCAAAATTCTTTTTAACACAACTACGACAATGTTCATGTCTGTGAACACGGCGTTGGTACGGTATGGTGAACATGATCCTGGACCAGGTTGACGATACAATTTTACATTTATTACTGTTCTATCCACAAGATATTGGTGTGGATGGTCCAGTTTTTGTTGCCAAACCTTAATGGATTTAGCTTGGTCAGATTTTTATGCTCCAGATACAAGTGTTCAAACTTGACTAGATTCCATGGGTCATGGAGGGCGCTGCGCTGGTTAAGATTGACTGTCACGATTAATAACAATTGGTGCACACCTCCACTACCTGCTGTATAATCCCTTGATCGTTATGGTGAAGGCAGGTGTAAATGACATCTGCTGACTGCGTATCTTGATTGCGTAATCAGCGCGACAATTTGGGTCAGGCACCCAATTTTTATTCACTGCAAAACTAGATTCTGGAGATACCAGCTCCATCCACATGGTTGACCGCACTCTCATCATCCCTTTATATCTCAACTGCATCCGCGCGAACTATTTCCTTGCATGTGAGGTTACATGTCTATATAATCATTAATGGATATTGGCTAGCAGAAGGAAACAAATAATCAACTTGACAATGTTCAAGCTCTTCGTGATGGATGCATATATTCGCAAAGTGTTCAGCTTAGGGGAACTCGACTTGTTATGACTAAGTTTGAACTAAGTGTCACGGACCAGAATAATACATCATTTTTCGAATTATTCATACATGATATGCTCTAAAAGAACAGAAATTTGAATCGGTTCAGATGGTAGAACTTGTCATGTATATTTGAATGTTAATTATAACAAGACCTTGATATTTTCACAATTCGCGTTGAGCTATTATGCTTCGATTGGCCTTTTCAGAGAATCGGTTGAATTACCACCGGG
The DNA here is from genome assembly GCA_013407085.1 of Atriophallophorus winterbourni. Lineage (NCBI taxonomy): Eukaryota > Metazoa > Platyhelminthes > Trematoda > Plagiorchiida > Microphallidae > Atriophallophorus > Atriophallophorus winterbourni. Next base: position 20,393 of record JACCGJ010023458.1, read on the forward strand.
TCAAAGCATCAGTTTAGCTACAATATCGATGTCAATGCAAGAAATCAATGTTGATTTACGGCGATCATTGTTCAACTGATTATGCACTCATTCATTTAATTCACTCTCATATATCTGAACTTCAATTTTAAATGCTCATTTCTAAACATGCCTTGTTAACGATTTCAAAAATCACTCTTTTCCAAGAATTACATGTCACTCAATAATTGTTGTGGTTTATTTTGGAAATACAATTTTCGCGCTCCTTTTGAAGTTGTGAATAATAAACATGGTGATTAGTAATATATCCGCAATAGTTTGATCAACATCTAAAAAGCTTTCACAAATGACCAGAGGCGCAAATGCGGGAAAAACACGTATGAAATCTTTCATCAATGTCTAGACAATGTTTAGACAAATAATCGGTTTCAAATCATTACCATTATTACTAATGATCTCTTTTGTTACATAAAAATATTCAATTGTTCCCATCATATTGATGTCAAATCCTCATTCTCTGATAAACAAGTCACACTATGTTTTACATATTTCTTTCTTAGTAATCAAAAATGTATCCGATACATCAAAATTATTTAAATTAAGCTGATTGACAACTGGTGAAACAATTTGCATTCACAAATTGGATTAGATGATTTTAATAGGTGTAATTTAAATGGCTTAATTCGTTATTTTGATAAAACCTTATGGAATATGAAGCTGAATCTAGTGAGCAGGAATCTTTAGACTGTTGCATGACTTTGTAGTGTATTTAGGGTATTTGATTATACAGTTGTCTTTTTCCTGTCGGTTTTGGGAAAAGCTCCCAATTCCAAAAATGCTCTAACGGCGCGCGTCTCATGGACTCAGACTGGCGCCTAAAATCCAGTTAGCACCGGGCAGTTGAAGCTCTTAAATCCACGGAAAGGGTCCACCTAATGCAAGAAAAACTCTTAGCTGGAACCTATCCTGCAGCAACCACAAGCTACAAGCTTGCAAGCCTATGGCCAATAAGGCGCCGTTTCGCCACGGTCTGATACCCTAATGGGTTCCACAAGCAGACCATAATCTTTCGCCAGCGAAGTGAATGATTAACCAATACAGATCAGCTTTGCAACTGTGAACATGTAGCGTCCGATTTATGCTTCCAAGATTTCATGACGACGTCTTGGATATCATAGACGTTAGAAAATCAGCGGTGATGAGCTATAAAAGCCTATGGTCGGCGTGGCTGCCCTGCAAGAGACACGACTACCAGACACTGGTAAACTAGCCAAAAATATTACACATTTTTTGAAACAAGTGGCTCTGATGAGCTTCAACTGCATAGAGTTGTATTTGCCTTGCGACTCACCCCACAAAATTAAAACAGAAACATGCAGTAGCGGGGGACCTAACGGATTTGGACGTTTCGATGGTCAACGTTTATGCACCAACGCTCTCTTCGACTCCTGGTAAAGAACACGCTTTTAACCACAGCCACGCATCTGTTATCAAAACTATAAAACTATGCAGTGGTATTAGGTGTTTTCAATGCCAGATTTGGTGCTGATTACGAGACTTGGCAGCACCGTTTCGGAAGGTTCGGCTTTGGTATAACCAATGATAATGGAAATCGTCATTCAGATTTGTGCACAAAGTTTAGTCTTTGTGTCAGTAACACTTTATTCTAAAAAACCACAGCATAAAATATCTTGGAAACATCCTGGCACTAAGCATTGACATCAGATTGATCTTATTCTTGTTACGCGCACTAATATAGGAAGCTTACTCCTCACCAGATCTTATCACAGCGCAGACTGCGACACTGATCATTCAATGAGCAGTGCAAAACTGAAACTTCCCCACACGAAATTTCGCCTCACCAAATTTTCTGTTAAGCCAAAGATGGACCTCACCTGCAGGTCCGAACCTCATCTTGATGCGCGATTTGCAATAGCCTACACAGCCGAATTCAACAAGTCAACCTCACTTGAATCGGCTTAAGAATACTTGTAATCGCTGGAAGCTGCATTAAAAAGTCGCACTTTCCACTTACGGTCGAAAGAAAGCTCGAACGAGCGACTGGTTTGAATCAAAAGTTATGAGTTGACTGCTGTTTTGGAAGAGAAATGGTCAGCATTCTTGAAGTTAATAATTAAGCCAACAGATGAACT